>JASAMY010001156.1:0-20157 GCA_030248085.1 Paralinhomoeus sp. GSCO2_6 | reverse complement strand
CTACAAAAACTATTGATAGATCCTCCAAAAACAACAACGAAAACCCAATATCCTTGCTTAAGAAGACTTTTTTAAGTGAGTAGTTAAAAAACTCTTAAAAAAGTTTGTGACTGACTTATTTCTTAATTTTTAATTCTTAAAGAAAGTCAATCGACTTTTTTATTTAATTTTTAATCCAAAAATTCGGGCAGTCGACTTAATTTTTTAACACTTTTTGTTTTTTAACACACTTAAAAAGTATTTTCTTTTTTTTTAATTTTTAATTTTTTGTTTTTACTGACATCGCTATGCGCAACCCTTTTTCCAATGACCGCATCTAAAGAATCAAGAACGCACAAAGGCGCTCTTTACCCTTGATTGTTACGCATTGAATTGACGGTCAATGAGCGCTCTCGTCGCACCCATCAAATTGGACATTCTATTCGCGAAACAATTTATAGCCGCGTAACCCCCAATACACTAGGATCACAACCCTACATAAAAGTTGCCAAAGTCTCAGAGCTATGCACCTCATGAGCTGCGCCTCCTTGAGTAGGGTCTCGCCCCCGCTTTCCTCCTTGACGTCGACCACCTTGATGGCGAACTCCTGGCCATGAGCCCATCTGCCCCGGTAGACCCTGCCGAATCCACCCGATCCTATCAGCTCGCCGTACTCTAACGACTTGGTCATCTTCCTTCAGTGCCAGCCAGTGGGTAGGCGCGTGCGTGTGTGCGTGCGTGTGCGACGCTAAGAGGCGTTTCACTGCTAGCAAGAGCATGCAAGCGCTTATCCGCATTCTGTGCATAGTGTTGCGTTGGCTACGACGCTACGAGTCAACGCCCAATGTTAAACAGAGTGGTGGCGGGGTTTATTCCATGGGTACACTGCGAATCAAGACGTATACACGTACACTGTGTACATGGCTATGTACACATGTCGTCGCGAAGGCCAATCCAACTTTGTTTTCGGGCATTTTGAGCTCCTTACGGCAAACGATAAGCGCAGTTTGCGCATTTCTGTTGTGTACAATGTACATACAGACAGAGCTACATACAAGCCAAAAATAAATCCCTGATCAGTGGCTTAACATATTGAAACACGGACTCAATGTTAATTCTAATTGAAATCCTACATATAACCGGGAGTGCCCTCCAAGTCAGCAATCTCGCACCCACCCAAAATTTTCTAGTTTTTTCCAACCATCAAAAATTTTGATAAAATTAGTTTGTTTGTTTGTTAATTGATAAAAAGTGGGCGTGTTTCCGCAAACTTTTTCAGTGTGCGTGTTTTCACAAACATTTTGGATTCTGACCCCGGATTTTGTTTACCCACCCCAGAAAGTGCTCTGACTCCCTTCACCCCAACCCAGACCGAAATCGGTACATGTATGATCAAATTCGCCTTTTTTTAAAGCAGCTTGTTCTGCAAATGCTTGCTACAAATAAGCAAGTGTGATCTTCTCAGGCAGTCGGTACAGCGAGTGCCGCACTGTTAGAGAGGCGCACACGACACACGACACTGCGCATACGTCAGGCTAGCCCATACACACTACAGTACAGTCCAATTTACATATACACCAGACTACTATGTGTTCGTTCAAGACGGATTGCTACCGTATGAGAGGTGAAGTCAGGCAAAACGCGTCACGCACGCACTGCATACCTGTAACCGGGCAGCCAAGAGGGGGGAGGGGGGGGGGCTGTGTCCCATCGCGGGTGGGGGGGGGGGGGGGGGGGAAGTCCTTTCGAGAGCGGGTATGGCTGAGTTCACCCTGTGGCTACCCCTCCCTCAGTTACAAGTACGGTAAGCAGCGTGGGTGAGTTTCGCATATTATTCCCGTACGATACGTGTGTAGTAGCATGCAAGTATGTATATGAGGGCACAATCCCAATTCAGAAGTTGTTGACGGCGGCCTTTTTGACTTCGATGGCGTCGAGTAGTGGCTGTCGCTTGGACTGATAGCGGCGTCGAATCTCCTCCATCTCTCTTTCCATGTCCGCCTCCAGGCTGCACAGACGCTGCGACAACTCCCCCGTCCGCCAGCGTCGAGATCTCAAAAAACGAGGAGCACTTTACTCACCCAGATGTACGTACGTATAGACCCGTCGCGGGACGACACCCCCCCCCCCCATTCCTCTCATCAGCACATAGCGTTCTCCGCCTCCCCATCCGTCGATTTCACCCCCCCCCCCCCCTCTCAGTAGCACATAGCACTCTCGGCCTCCACATCCGTCGATTTCACATTGGCAGACGATCGACAGACAGAAAACATACTGATCGGAAGCAGTTTCTAGTTCTACACACCTTCCGTCGTATTTTGTTGGTGTTATTAAAATTTGAAGAACGGGCTAATCAATCTCCCCCCCCCGCCGACACGCTGCACCGACGCCGCCACGTCACACCGATTGAGGCCCCATAAAAAGAAAGCACGCACAAAGCCAAAGTCCCCATCGACCAAATGCCTCCTAAAGGGATCCTCCACGCCATTTTCCTGTTCGAATTGCCGTCCGGAGGGCGTTACCGCGCCCCCGTCGCTGTCGTAACCTAAACCAAATTTGCTGTCGCAAGAATTTCTCCATAGCTACCAAACAAATCACATTCACTTTTGCAAGGTACCACGCAATTCACTATCAAAACAATTTTCTTCTAAAAATACGCACCACAGCGCCACTGAAGGTTTCAACGCAAAAAAAGCCACCAAAAGAAATAAACAAACCAAAAAACTATTAAACACCGGCCACGCACGCATCATGGAAGCGTCTTCTTCGTCGTTATCGGCGCGGCCCGGTCGATCATTGCCGATCACTAGCGATCGATCGAAGGAACTGCCCAAAATGTCGCTGCCGTCGCCAGCCGTGTGGAACGCCTCGCCCGGAATCAACGTGCCTTCAAATATGCCAGCGTGCGTGCGTGTGTGCGTGCGTGCGTGCCTGTGTGTGCGTGCGTGCGTGCCGGTGCGTGTGTGTGTGTGCGTGTGTGTGTGCGCGCGTGTGTGTGTGCAGGTGCGTGCGCGCGGATGCTTGCGTGCTGGCGCGGGCAGTATTCCCACCTACGGTATACCTGCAACATCATCAGGTCCCTGGGTGCTGAGACCGGTGCTCTTAGGCCCAATCATCGTAGCTCCCTCGTCGTCAGTCGCAGTCGTTGACGTACCGAACTGAAAAATGGAATCCACTGCAAATCCTACAATAGAACCGCAGCTTTACTTACGATTTGCAAAATAACCACTTCACACTCCAATTTTGAGGTTGCAACAATGGAAGCGGCCCCTCCAAGCGCAAGGGGAGGTTGCCCGCGCGGCACTATTAGAGGATTTTCGGCAGGAAATAAAAATAGCATAACCCCGCGAACCAGGGTTTTCGATTTTGCTTAGAACCAAAACAAAAACCCAGTCAGTCAAAATGATTATCCGTGGCCTCTCATCATACGATTATAAGAACAAGGGTGTAAAAGTCCCCAAAATAAGTATAAAGAAATTAACAAAAAAAGGCAGACATCCGAGGATTCGCTATCGCGTCGGCTGGCGGCGATCTGTTGCGCTTCGGATATCGTTTCGGTGAGTACCGCCGCGCTGGGAGCAGCGAGGATGAAGTCGTGCTGAAAGCGAAACCCCAATTCCATACCGTACCCCCCAATAGTAGCCCATGCAGATGATACTTTCCATAAAAAAAACAACAACGGACCCTGGGCTCAAAGCTGAATCGACCCCCCCCCCCCCATGGAGAGGGTGGTGTTAAGCGTTCAGCAAACGTTATTCGTGTCAAAATATCCAGAAGAAGTGTATTTTTGGTTAAAATAAGTCGTATAAACGTTTCATAGATCTAAGCATCCATGGAACAGAAAACGACGCATAATCAAGCATTTTTAGAGTTAGAGTTGTGCATCATTCAAAGGGCCGGCATCTACATGTTTCACTCTAATTATAAAGAAGCTGTAGACATTGCACGAACATTGCTTGTGGAGAAATGCTGCAATGGATGTCCGCAATAGAACTGTTTCCAAAAAAACACGTCAAAATAGGCACTTACTTTTGGGAAAAAGATGCTCTAAATACAAAAGATGCTACAAAACAATAGCATTTCCTCAGACGGGTTGAACTACGGTAAAATTCAAGGGGAGGAGGGTGAGTGTGGGTATTGGAAAATTTGGAAACGCCCAGCCCCCCCTCCCTCAGTCAGAAGTGGGGCCGACGTGCCTCTAGCAGGCGACTGGCAGTCCACCTGTCCTCAGCGGCTTTCACCAAGCATTTCGCGAGAAAGTCCGCGAACGCGTCGCTCCACTGATCGGCGCATTTCAGGACGGGTGGCGGCTTCGTTGGGATCATGAAAATCGCCTGGAAAGTAACCGACAGTCACTAAGCCTATCAGTGATTGGTCGATATATTGATCATTGATCATTAAATCAATGCAAATTCGGACAACACGTAGACAAGCTTATAACTTTCAAATACTCTTGCTACAGTAGGGTGTTAACTACCGATTAAAGGTGGGGGCAAAGTTGGAGATATGTTGCAGGTGGGGGGGGGGGGTCCGTAGACGCAACAACAGTATCGTTGCACTGCACAGTACTGGTTTCATCTCAGACTATGCATACTCGCATGGGGTGCATATCCGCATACGGAGGTTTGCCTTCAGCCATTTCCAACGCCGTGATACCCAGTGACCAAATATCCGCCTTGTAATCGTGACCAATTTCTTGTATAACCTGAATTAAAATGCAACCACCGTACCAATAAAAAAATTGTAACCGGTGTAGTCAACATGCAAATTCCCAACCTCAGGCGCCATCCAAAACGGAGTGCCGATTACGGTATTCCTTTTGGCCATGGAGTCCTAAAAGAGTCGGACGTACGTACGTACGTACGCACAGACATAAAAAAAAACGACTACCGTAAGCTGTCCCGCGACCCCAAAATCCGCCAACTTTGCATGGCCCTCTGTATTCAACAGAATATTCCCAGCCTTTACGTCTCTGTGGATCTTTCGCTTGGAGTGGAGGTACTGTAATGACCAATATGCAAATTCATGCACGTGCGTGCGCCTTGTTGCACCTGCAGTCCCAATAGGGCATCCTTTAAAACCGTCTGAATTTCCGCCTCTTTCAACGTCTTCTTTCTCAGCCGCATAATGTCCGAGATGGAACCGGCGCCGCAATACTCCATCACTATCTGAAATGGACTTTTTTGCACTGTATTGGACTGACAGGCATATTATACAGGACCGGGGAGGGACCTACCCGACACTTTCTTGAGAGTACGTACATACAAATGGCAAAAATTACGCCCGCGGATTCAAGTAGAAGTGCGTTCAGTGCATCCCTCCCCCCCCCCTTTCCCGAATGTTTACTCAGCCAATTGCGGGTATTTTTTCTTGAACTCGACTGGAAATTGGGATGGGGGGGGGGCTGGGCTGTGTGCGGACCCAAAGGTCGGAGTTCTTGAAATAGGAGCCGTAGTAGCGGACGACGCGCGCCGAGTCGCACTGCTGCATGAGGCGATCTCCTTGATGATCTCCTGCAGGTCCGCGTCCACGGCACGCGCTTCACGCCACCACCGCCCCGCTCGCCCGGTGCACCGCCTTGTGCACCGAACCGTACGAGCTGTGCGCGTGTGCATCTCCGGCCGTGGTAGCAGCTGCGAAGCATGTACGTCCTAATGCCGTGGGGGACCCCTGCATAAGTGTAGATTGGGTCAAAAGCCAGGAGGGTGGCTGGGGTTTCGCGGGGGGGGGGGGGGTCCTAGAGCCATCCCGGATGACCAGGATCGAAAATTTTGGAGGGCTCGTGGTTGAAGTGGAAGATTTCGCACCAAAATAGCGCGTGCCGTAAATCGGTGCTTTTTGGTCGAAAATGTGGCAAAACAATGCCTAAATAGCAGTTTTAAGCGTTTTGGGGTCACACTACACTGAAAAGAAAGCAAAAACACGTGCTTAGCCAATTTTTCCATATTGAGAGAGGGTTTCCCGCAACTTATCTGGGTTGGCGATGGCCAGGGGTAAAACCCCTGCAACACCCCCCCCCCCCCTTGAGCACACCTATGGACTCCCTGTCAGGCCCTGTTCGGCACGATTCCCCCCCCCCCTGCTAGTGATAGCCTTCATTTTCCATGCAATGGACCGAATAAAATCACAGCTACCATTGCCTTAGAAACTAGAAATGCATAGACTCCCTCGAATAACAGACGCACCCTTCGCCCAGCTTTCCCACAATGTCAAAGACATCCTCCGGCTGTTGGTTGAGTTCGTCGGGGTGAGCTTGAACGAGTCGTATCGACTGAAAATGGAAACTAATCGAATAATCCCAAGGAACAATGTTGACGATACCTTTCCATCGTCGTGCATATATAAAGAAAACACATCAGAGAATGCAAAAAAGGGAACACTGACCTGGGAGACGCCATTGGCAGCAACAAGCATTTGAGATTGAGGCGAGAGCCGGTGTCAGTTGAATGCAGCACACGTTAAATGCAGCACACGTTCTATGTGATAAAGGATGCAGGCATGCAAGCAGGTAATCTATGCAAGCAAGTTGACTTCTGCGCTGGCTTTCTTGGCTTAGGGTTGGGCTTAGGCTTAGGCTTTGCTTAGGCTTAGGTTTTTGTTTAGGCTTAGGCTTTGTTTAGGCTTAGGCTTAGGTTTTTGCTTAGGCTTCAGCTTAGGCTTAGGCTTTGCTTAGGCTTAGGCTTAGGTTTTTGCTTAGGCTTTAGCTTAGGCTTAGTCTTAGGTTTAGGCCGCGACAGTCGACTTGCCTGCATACTTTACCTGCCTGCATTCTTTATCATATACAACCTGTGCTGCATTTAACGTGTGCTGCATTTAAGCGTAACCGCGAGAGCCAACAAAAAGTTACGCCCATATAGGTTTCTACTTTTAAAAGTTTTGGCCGATTTCGGTGCCGTGCCGAACCGCTACATAAGATACCGTACGCCTTCGCCTTTAGCGTCCCCTTTTATAGCCACCACCCCCCTCACCCCCCCCCCCCATAGGACCCACCTGAGTTGCTAGGCGCCCCCTGAATTTTCGGAACGCCACAGTTGTTGTATGTCAGATGTGTGGTGCGTTGGTGGGTAAAAGCATACAAATAACATCCAAATGGGTAGGCGCAGTGGCGTAGTTGTGAGTTTGGGCGGAGTGCATAGCATGTTGTGGGTGTTGAGATGGATGGGTTTCCCGATCAATTGTCGCTGCGTCATGGATCGATTTCCGTGCACAAGTACGCGCCGACCCACTTGAAATAATCAACGATCAAGCGGTGGACAAATCAGCTGCGGCTCCTATCCACCCGTACATCCTACAGGTAGGTATATGTCGCCTCAGCTAAAGGATGGCGCCGAGCTTTGGCAATGTGTAGAGGGCGTACTCTCTCGCGCAATGGAGGAGCCCCATGAATTCCAGACTGCCCATCTCTCAGCAGCGACTCTCTTCGCGTCGTGGCGTCGACGCCCCGCTGAAATGGTCATCTTAGTGATCTCTTTCTTGAGCTGACTCTCGTCGTAAGAAGCAGCGTAAATCCTCGGAGGGTACTAGCCCCCAGAAAGGAAGGTTGAAATGACCCCCGTACGATCTCCCTCCCTCCCTCCCTCCCTCCCTCCCTCCCTCCCTCCCTCCCTCCCTCCCCCCCCCTCAGAACTCGCAACTGCGGATACGAGAACTACCATCCCCAATTCGCCTCTTTATATCGGCCGCCCCTGTCGCGACAGACTATTCCTTGCGTTTAAAGAGCGCTTCGGGGGACCCAACGCATTAAGCGCGCCGAAATTTCGCCCCAGGGAGGCTCGCCGGGGAATTGTGCTTTGACGCGAACCAGCGCTCAACATTGCGAGCGGGCGGGTCGTTGGGTGGGGGCGAGGGTTGGCATCACATAACTTTGCCCGCCTTGCCCAATGGAGTGGCCCTCGGCAACTAACTCTACTACACCACTCTACAAAATAACTAACAAAACCTACCTACCTACAACTACTAACAAAAACCTACTAAACACTACCCACCAAAAACCACCAAAACCCACTCTCCCTCATTCATACTTATACCTCTCACCCCCCTTCTCTCCCCTCTTTTTCTTTTCACCATAAATACCACTTCGTCATACCTATCATCCTCTCTCCCCCAAACCACACCCGAGTCAAACTGCAAGGTGCTTCGCGTTTCATTCTTCTCATTCTTTTCATTAGTCCGGGGGGGGGGACTCGAAGGCGAGGAGTATGTCAGGGGGGGGGGGTGGAGGGCCCCTGGCGCCCAAATGCAAAACCCTCTCTCAATATGGAAAAATTGGCTAAGCACGTGTTTTTGCTTTGTGTAGTGTGACCCCAAAACGCTTAAAACTGCTATTTAGGCATTGTTTTGCCACATTTTCGACCAAAAAGCACCGATTTACGGCACGCGCTAGTTTGGTGCGAAATCTTCCACTGCAACCACGAGCCCTCCAAAATTTTCGATCCTGGTCATCCGGGATGGCTCTAGGACCCCCCCCCCCTCGAAACCCCAGCCACCCTCCTGGCTTTTGACCCAATCTACACTTATGCAGGGGTCCCCCACGGCATTAGGACGTACATGCTTCGCAGCTGCTAACACGGCCGGATATGCACACGCGCACAGCTCGTACGGTTCGGTGCACAAGGCGGTGCACCGGGCGAGCGGGGCGGTGGTGGCGGTGAAGCGCGTGCCGGTGGACGCGGACCTGCAGGAGATCATCAAGGAGATCGCCGTCATGCAGCAGTGCGACTCGGCGCGCGTCGTCCGCTACTACGGCTCCTATTTCAAGAACTCCGACCTTTGGGTCCGCACACAGCCCAGCCCCCCCCCCATCCCAATTTCCAGTCGAGTTCAAGAAAAAATACCCGCAATTGGCTGAGTAAACATTCGGGAAAGGGGGGGGGGAGGGATGCACTGAACGCACTTCTACTTGAATCCGCGGGCGTAATTTTTGCCATTTGTATGTACGTACTCTCAAGAAAGTGTCGGGTAGGTCCCTCCCCGGTCCTGTATAATATGCCTGTCAGTCCAATACAGTGCAAAAAAGTCCATTTCAGATAGTGATGGAGTATGCGGCGCCGGTTCCATCTCGGACAGTATGCGGCTGAGAAAGAAGACGTTGAAAGAGGCGGAAATTCAGACGGTTTTAAAGGATGCCCTATTGGGACTGCAGGTGCAACAAGGCGCACGCACGTGCATGAATTTGCATATTGGTCATTACAGTACCTCCACTCCAAGCGAAAGATCCACAGAGACGTAAAGGCTGGGAATATTCTGTTGAATACAGAGGGCCATGCAAAGTTGGCGGATTTTGGGGTCGCGGGACAGCTTACGGTAGTCGTTTTTTTTTATGTCTGTGCGTACGTACGTACGTACGTCCGACTTTTTAGGACTCCATGGCCAAAAGGAATACCGTAATCGGCACTCCGTTTTGGATGGCGCCTGAGGTTGGGAATTTGCATGTTGACTACACCGGTTACAATTTTTTTATTGGTACGGTGGTTGCATTTTAATTCAGGTTATACAAGAAATTGGTCACGATTACAAGGCGGATATTTGGTCACTGGGTATCACGGCGTTGGAAATGGCTGAAGGCAAACCTCCGTATGCGGATATGCACCCCATGCGAGTATGCATAGTCTGAGATGAAACCAGGACTGTGAATTGCAACGATACTGTTGTTGCGTAGAGGGACCCCCCCCCCCCACCTGCAACATATCTCCAACTTTGCCCCCACCTTTAATCGGTAGTTAACACCCTACTGTAGCAAGAGTATTTGAAAGTTATAAGCTTGTCTACGTGTTGTCCGAATTTGCATTGATTTAATGATCAATGATCAATATATCGACCAATCACTGATAGGCTTAGTGACTGTCGGTTACTTTCCAGGCGATTTTCATGATCCCAACGAAGCCGCCACCCGTCCTGAAATGCGCCGATCAGTGGAGCGACGCGTTCGCGGACTTTCTCGCGAAATGCTTGGTGAAAGCCGCTGAGGACAGGTGGACTGCCAGTCGCCTGCTAGAGGCACGTCGGCCCCACTTCTGACTGAGGGAGGGGGGGCTGGGCGTTTCCAAATTTTCCAATACCCACACTCACCCTCCTCCCCTTGAATTTTACCGTAGTTCAACCCGTCTGAGGAAATGCTATTGTTTTGTAGCATCTTTTGTATTTAGAGCATCTTTTTCCCAAAAGTAAGTGCCTATTTTGACGTGTTTTTTTGGAAACAGTTCTATTGCGGACATCCATTGCAGCATTTCTCCACAAGCAATGTTCGTGCAATGTCTACAGCTTCTTTATAATTAGAGTGAAACATGTAGATGCCGGCCCTTTGAATGATGCACAACTCTAACTCTAAAAATGCTTGATTATGCGTCGTTTTCTGTTCCATGGATGCTTAGATCTATGAAACGTTTATACGACTTATTTTAACCAAAAATACACTTCTTCTGGATATTTTCACACGAATAACGTTTGCTGAACGCTTAACACCACCCTCTCCTGGGGGGGGGGGGGGGTCGATTCAGCTTTGAGCCCAGGGTCCGTTGTTGTTTTTTTTATGGAAAGTATCATCTGCATGGGCTACTATTGGGGGGTACGGTATGGAATTGGGGTTTCGCTTTCAGCACGACTTCATCCTCGCTGCTCCCAGCGCGGCGGTACTCACCGAAACGATATCCGAAGCGCAACAGATCGCCGCCAGCCGACGCGATAGCGAATCCTCGGATGTCTGCCTTTTTTTGTTAATTTCTTTATACTTATTTTGGGGACTTTTACACCCTTGTTCTTATAATCGTATGATGAGAGGCCACGGATAATCATTTTGACTGACTGGGTTTTTGTTTTGGTTCTAAGCAAAATCGAAAACCCTGGTTCGCGGGGTTATGCTATTTTTATTTCCTGCCGAAAATCCTCTAATAGTGCCGCGCGGGCAACCTCCCCTTGCGCTTGGAGGGGCCGCTTCCATTGTTGCAACCTCAAAATTGGAGTGTGAAGTGGTTATTTTGCAAATCGTAAGTAAAGCTGCGGTTCTATTGTAGGATTTGCAGTGGATTCCATTTTTCAGTTCGGTACGTCAACGACTGCGACTGACGACGAGGGAGCTACGATGATTGGGCCTAAGAGCACCGGTCTCAGCACCCAGGGACCTGATGATGTTGCAGGTATACCGTAGGTGGGAATACTGCCCGCGCCAGCACGCAAGCATCCGCGCGCACGCACCTGCACACACACACGCGCGCACACACACACGCACACACACACACGCACCGGCACGCACGCACGCACACACAGGCACGCACGCACGCACACACGCACGCACGCTGGCATATTTGAAGGCACGTTGATTCCGGGCGAGGCGTTCCACACGGCTGGCGACGGCAGCGACATTTTGGGCAGTTCCTTCGATCGATCGCTAGTGATCGGCAATGATCGACCGGGCCGCGCCGATAACGACGAAGAAGACGCTTCCATGATGCGTGCGTGGCCGGTGTTTAATAGTTTTTTGGTTTGTTTATTTCTTTTGGTGGCTTTTTTTGCGTTGAAACCTTCAGTGGCGCTGTGGTGCGTATTTTTAGAAGAAAATTGTTTTGATAGTGAATTGCGTGGTACCTTGCAAAAGTGAATGTGATTTGTTTGGTAGCTATGGAGAAATTCTTGCGACAGCAAATTTGGTTTAGGTTACGACAGCGACGGGGGCGCGGTAACGCCCTCCGGACGGCAATTCTAACAGGAAAATGGCGTGGAGGATCCCTTTAGGAGGCATTTGGTCGATGGGGACTTTGGCTTTGTGCGTGCTTTCTTTTTATGGGGCCTCATTGGGTGTGACGTGGCGGCGTCGGTGCAGCGTGTCGGAGGGGGGGGGGGGAGATTGATTAGCCCGTTCTTCAAATTTTAATAACACCAACAAAATACGACGGAAGGTGTGTAGAACTAGAAACTGCTTCCGATCAGTATGTTTTCTGTCTGTCGATCGTCTGCCAATGTGAAATCGACGGATGTGGAGGCAGAGAGTGCTATGTGCTAATGAGAGGGGGGGGGGGTGAAATCGACGGATGGGGAGGCGGAGAACGCTATGTGCTGATGAGAGGAATGGGGGGGGGGGGTAACGTCCCGCGACGGGTCTATACGTACGTACATCTGGGTGAGTAAAGTGCTCCTCGTTTTTTGAGATCTCGACGCTGGCGGACGGGGAGTTGTCGCAGCGTCTGTGCAGCCTGGAGGCGGACATGGAAAGAGAGATGGAGGAGATTCGACGCCGCTATCAGTCCAAGCGACAGCCACTACTCGACGCCATCGAAGTCAAAAAGGCCGCCGTCAACAACTTCTGAATTGGGATTGTGCCCTCATATACATACTTGCATGCTACTACACACGTATCGTACGGGAATAATATGCGAAACTCACCCACGCTGCTTACCGTACTTGTAACTGAGGGAGGGGTAGGTGTACCACCACCAGTCGGAACTCAGCCATATCCCGCTCTCGAAAGGACTTACCCCCCCCCCCCCCCCCCACCTCCGCGATGGGACACAGCCCCCCCCGCCCCCCCCGGGCGGCCCGGTTTCAGGTATGCAGTGCGTGCGTGAACGCGTTTTGCCTGACTTCACCTCTCATACGGTAGCAATCCGTCTTCCGAACCGAACACATAGTAGTCTGGTGTATATGTAAATTCGGACTGATACTGTAGTGTGTATGGGCTAGCCTGACGTATGCGCAGTGTCGTGATGTCGTGTGCGCCTCTCTAACAGTGCAGCACTCGCTGTACCGACTGCCTGGGAGCAAGATCACACTTGCTTATTTGTAGCAAGCATTTGCAGAACAAGCTGCTTTAAAAAAAGGCGAAATTTGAATCATACATGTAACCGATTTCGGTCTGGGTTGGGGTGAAGGGAGTCAGAGCACTTTCTGGGGTGGGTAAACAAAATTGCAGGGGGGGGGTCAGAATCCAAAATGTTTGTGAAAACACGCACACTGAAAAAGTTTGCGGAAACACGCCCACTTTTATCAATTAACAAACAAACAAACTAATTTTATCAAAATTTTTGATGGTTGGAAAAAACTAGAAAATTTTGGGTGGGTGCGAGATTGCTGACTTGGAGGGCACTCCCAGTTATATGTAGGATTTCAATTAGAATTAACTTTGAGTCCGTGTTTAAATATGTTAAGCCACTGATCAGGGATTTATTTTTGGCTTGTATGTAGCTCTGTCTGTATGTACATTGTACACAACAGAAATGCGCAAACTGCGCTTATCGTTTGCCGTAAAGAGCTCAAAATGCCCGAAAACGAAGTTGGATTGGCCTACGCAACAACATGTGTACATAGCCATGTACACAGTGTACGTGTATACGTCTGGGTTCACAGTGTACCCATGGAATAAACACCACCACCACTCTGTTTGTCATTGGGCGTTGACTCGTAGCGTCGTAGCCAACGCAACACTATGCACAGAATGCGGATAAGCGCTTGCATGCTCTTGCTAGCAGTGAAACGCCTCTTAGCGTCGCACACGCACGCACACACGCACGCGCCTACCCACTGGCTGGCACTGAAGGAAGATGACGGAGTCGTTAGAGTACGACGAGCTGATAGGATCGGGTGGATTCGGCAGGGTCTACCGGGGCAGATGGGCTGATGGCCAGGAGGTCGCCATCAAGGTGGTCGACGTCAAGGAGGAAAGCGGGGGCGAGACCCTACTCAAGGAGGCGCAGCTCATGAGGTGCGTAGCTCTGAGACTTTGGCAACTTTTATGTAGGGTTGTGATCCTAGTGTATTGCGTTACGCGGCTATAAATTGTTTCGCGAATAGAATGTCCAATTTGATGGGTGCGACGAGAGCGCTCATTGACCGTCAATTCAATGCGTAACGATCGGGTGAAGAGCGCCTTTGTGCGTTCTTGATTCTTTAGATGCGGTCATTGGAAAAAGGGTTGCGCATAGCGATGTCAGTAAAAACAAAAAATTAAAAATTAAAAAAAAAGAAAATACTTTTTAAGTGTGTTAAAAAACAAAAAGTGTTAAAAAATTAAGTCGACTGCCCGAATTTTTGGATTAAAAATTAAATAAAAAAGTCGATTGACTTTCTTAAGAATTAAAAATTAAGAAATAAGTCAGTCACAAACTTTTTTAAGAGTTTTTTAACTACACACTTAAAAAAGTACTTTTTAAGCAAGGATATTGGGTTTTCGTTGTTGTTTTTGGAGGATCTATCAATAGTTTTTGTAGTTGTCTGTAGATTTGTGTGAATGCACATACAGTTTCTGAGTACCTAATAACTCTTCATTGCATGCGCATGTCTGTCAAGCCCATCATTGCTGAATACACTCCATGAGATGGAATGATTTGTGTCTCTCATCTGTGACAGTCTAACAGTTGCATGTCATTGGTTCTTTTCTTTAAAACCATTGCTCCAACAGCACCAACCTACACAGTAGGTAGCCATGAAGATAAAGGAAATATCCCAGATCGCTCACTATATATGGACAATGTTTTTCAAATATTGCAACCACTAGATCACTAGATGCAAATCTCAAAATGGCCCAATGCAACTTTTTGAGTACATTGTACACGCTAATGTCATCAAAATGGTTTGGTGTAATGCTGCTAGCGCTGAATTTGACTTCAAATTACACACAGTTAAAAAAACAATTTAAATCAATTAAAGAATTTAAATAAATTAAATAAGTCTCAGCACTTTTTTATAAATTAAAAATGAAATTAAAAAACGTGTTCGACTTTCTTAATAATTAAAAATG
Source organism: Paralinhomoeus sp. GSCO2_6 (assembly GCA_030248085.1). Classification (NCBI taxonomy): domain Eukaryota; kingdom Metazoa; phylum Nematoda; class Chromadorea; order Monhysterida; family Linhomoeidae; genus Paralinhomoeus; species Paralinhomoeus sp. GSCO2_6. The sequence goes on along the minus strand of JASAMY010001156.1, from coordinate 5,453 downwards.
AAAAAAAAAGTCTGCAGACTTTTTTACCGACATCGCTAGAACTTGCGCATTGGTTGGGGGATTTACGGCACATTGTGTGATGACATGTTTTGGGACCCTTCCGACATACCGTAAATCCTCCAATAGTGTTCCCTCCCCATTAGTGTACCCCCATCCAGAAGAGAGCGCACCATTAGTTGAGTGTTAAGTTGACGTAAGGAGAGCTTGAAAGTATGGTGCCACGGATGAGGGGGGGGGGCTGAGTGCACTAGTGGAGGTCGCAGCGCACATTCACGTTCACCCGTTGAAGCGTTCCAGTCGTCTCGACCATCCGAATGTCGTGCGGCTTCTCTGCTACGCCAACGAGGTGGTCGAGCGGCACCGAGTGATTCTCGTGATGGACTTGATCGATGGCGGCTCACTGCTGCGATTCTGCAAGGCCGACTGCGCGCTGACGCTGCAGCAGAGACTCGAGCTCGCCGTCGCCTGCTGGCGCGGCTTGGAATTCGTGCACTCGAAGAACACCTGCCACTGCGACCTACACCCCAACAATATCTTGGTGCGTCAAGAGCGGCAAATAAGAAGTCCGGCAAAGCGTCGAAATAGAGGAGAGGAAGAGTTGGAAATTGTATTGACATCCAGAAAAAGGGTAGCTACCTACGAATGAGAAGACGGCGAGTTTGGCAGTATTATATCTAAATTATCAAGCTCGTCTCCAACACCATCCCGGTATCGGTGGGATGGGGAATGTGAGCTTTGTCATCCCAGTAGCAATGCTGAATAGACGAGAGTGCTTGTGTACTTACTACCGACATTAACAGTACTGTGGGTATCTTCTGTCTCTAGATACCTGGCAATAATAGGCATGCTTCTGGTTCTCTGAGCGCCGGTTAAGTGGAGATTTAAACTATAGTGCCCTAGTGCACTTGGAAGATTCACGGTAACTGTGTACTATGCCGTGTCATGTTCAGGTGAGCCGGGACCTCAGTCAGGTGAAGCTGTGCGACTTCGGGCTGGCTCAGTTGAAGGAGGCCATGACGCGCACGCTGTCGACGGCCACGCAGCTGGGCACCGTCTACTACGACCCTCCCGAGAAGGTGCTCGCCGCCGAGAGGAGTCCCCGACTCTCCGACGTCTACGCCATGGGCCTGACGCTGGCCGGCCTCTACGCCAAGAGGCTCTTCTGGACCGACGAACGCGGAGACTTGATGGACGTCTCAGAGGTTCGCGCGCCCGCCTCTGTTTTGAGGGCCTTGAGTGAGGGTAGCATACCGTCACCTCTGAATTGGCACCGGTGGACTACAAGTTTTCCGTTCGGTTTGTGCGAAGGGGCGAGGCAAGGGGGTGGGGGGGGGGGGGTTATAAAGTGCACAGTTCCGCGAGAGAAGGGAGCGTATTGAGGGATTGGGCAACATGTTGTAATGGTGTTAAAAAACGATCAACGACCCTCCTGTCTGCTTGAGGAACCCTCAACGGATGGCTTCGGTGTACGTATGTACCTAAGTGCGGACATCGATAGAAATTATAACGCATTTTGGTGAACAAAGGGAAATGTACAGAAATATTTACGAAAAAATTAATTTTTATTTTTGTATGGTACTGTCTGCAAATGTGGGTGTTTCGCCTCCACCGCTTGACGCCCGAGAGACGCTCGAGGCTCGTCAGAAACGACACGTCGTCCCCTTTATATCGTGCAACTATTTCGTAGACTTATGAGTCTTCGTCAATCGTCATATTGCACAGTTCCTAACTACACATTCTTCTGTTTTCGGTGATTTACATAATGACGCTGAAGCGACCCTTTGCGAACCTGCCCGTGTGGCGCCACCTGCCAGCGGTTGTGCGCGGCCTTTGCTTGAACGCCATCGCATGGAGTCGCCAGGACCGACTAACCGCTTGCGAAATGTTGGGCAAAACTGCGGAGATGCTGTCCAGCGTGGAAGAGGGCAAGGATTGGGAGCAGACCTCGCCTGTGACAGAAGGGGAACAGGGAGGCGCAAGTGCGTGCGTGCGTGCGTGCGTGCGTGCGTGCGTGCGTGGCGTGCGTGCTACACAACAAATATTTCTAGTTCTCACATTCGAAAAATTCATTTCCAAGTTTGATCAGCTGACGACTTCGAAGGCCATTTCACCCATCGGCCGTCCTAAACTGGAATTCAAGAGTCAAGAGAGTAGAGACGCGTGAGCACTTCCTTTCACTTATAATTTCGTGTTTTTACTTCGTGTTTTCCCGTATTTTACTTCACACTCAGACAGTCAGACTGACTTTATCGCTGTACATGTCTCAATTACAGTGTAATGTCAGATATTAATTGGTACACTTTGACTAAAGTATTGCTGTAAGCTCTAATTAGCCCCCCCCCCCTATAATTTCGCCCCCTCCTTAAATGGACCATCGTCTGAAACGCAAAATCTTCCATGTCTGGGCTGGGTGTATGTATGTATGTATTTGCATGTATTTGCATGTGAGAATGTGTGAGAGTGTACCAACTTGTGTGCACAGCACATTTTTCCTTAACAAGTTCGTTTCAAAAAGCACTTCATTTTAATTTGTAGTAAGGGGGGGGGGGTGCTGATCCATCGGTAGTAAGTTTGCTTCAGCTGTCTGTGATAGGGCCCCTGGTATACACTTCGCAGTGAAAAGGCGAGAAACACGATTCTGCAGGATATTGTGCGTACGTTGCACTTCCAGTTGCATACGAGTTATTATTGCATGCAAGCAAGATTTGCAGACTGAAAAACGAGTCGGCCCCCGCCAGAGTGGACGTCGTGCTCGCCTGCTACAAGAGGCCATTCAAATGCACCATTGACATGGCGGCGGACATTCTAGAGGCGAAGCACATGTTCACACCGAATGACTGGGTGCGTTGAATCGTTGGGTTGTTGGACCGGAATTGAAAAGCGTAAATGGACACACACACACACACACACACACACACACACACACACACACACACACACACACACACACACACACACACACACACACACACACACACACACACACACACGGTAGTATCTACCAAAAGTTGTACAAAGTTTTATTTATTTCTTTATTCCCAGCAACAGCAATCACATCGTCTACGACCAGCAACAAATTCTATTGAAGAGCTGTAAGAAGCCATTGAGAATGAGTTTGCACACGACGCATACCGGTAGCTGTAGAAATAGCTGAGAACGGTACGATCAAACGTCAGAATAAACGGGAGAGTGAATGAATGAAACATAAATGAATAAAGAAGTTTGCGGTGGCTAACCCTATAGTGTAGCGCCTTTGTCGTAACGCATTTGTCTCTAGTGCCTTCGTCTTGTCACGGACGATACATGCACTGGAAAGCAAGGCTACGCCAAACGAGGGCCATTTTAGAGCCTATCCCTTAAAGAACTATATATAGATTATCTTTGTTGAGTCTGCTTTTGACGGAGTGAATAGAGGGGGAGGCTACGGTACCAGCTGAAAGGCTATTCCAGACTGCGACCACTCGGTTTTAAAAAGACGAATTTGCGGTAGTTGGCATTGAAACGAGGATGGGCGAGTTTGTATTGGTGACTCCTAGTGGCAACTGAAGTTGTACAAAGTTGTGCTCTACCGTCCGTTTAGACGTCCTTGGCGCGACGTCTGTTCGATGCGCTGCTGGAGCAGGAAGGTCCCGTTGAGCTGCAGCTGCCGCGGCTTGTCGAGGAACGCGACAAGCGCCAGCTGCTCGACGCTTGTCGACGCTTCGCTAGCTGTATCAGCGACATGACCGGGTTCGCTTTGCATACTCTAGAAGGTGGACAAATTGCATTCACGCCCCAGTACGGGAACCATTAAGGCCGGTTTATACTTCGTTAGCAGCGAACAGTGGACAAAAGCCAGCTAGCATGTTAGAATCTAGCAGTGTTAGTTTGACCGTGCTCTTTACAGTAATCGATCAAACTACTACAGTAACGATCTAATAGCAAAGTGCTCGCCCGATTTTTTTTGCTAGAAATTTCGCGCTGGTGTCGAAGCCTTGTTAAAGTGAGATTTCTTACGAAAAAAGCAAAAATTGAAGTGAGAAATAGTTACATTGGAGCTGCTAAAAAGCGTGGAAAGGTGACAGCGTCGTTGGTACGTTCGTCTTTACGGCAGAACCGCGATATCGACGGCATTTTCTCGAGGCCAACTCCTGTCGATGAAGTATTGGACGCTGAGGTTAATCAAAACTACTATCGGATGAGCCGCGACAAGATTGACGAGCTGCTGGACAAAATCCGCTCTCATATTAAAAGCAAGCCGACACTTGAATCACCGATCACTTCCAAGGAGCGGCTGTGGAGTCGATTACGCTGCGGGTTTATCTTTATTTATTCTTAAATTAATTTATTATGCTGCGAGTAACTGAACTGACTGTTGTATCCGTTTCAGATTTCTCACTTCTGGCGACATGCAGTCGTCCGTGGCGCACAGTCAAGCGTGTCGAAGCCCAGCATGAGCAACATCGTCAAGGAGACGTGTGACGTAATTTTTTTCGACACTGTCGACTTTTGTCGAGCCCACTCGCACGGCCGCCGACTGGACGGCGCTGGCCCAGGACTTTGAAGACAGATGGGGACAGACAGACAGCCCCCCCCCCCAGATGACCACGGAAAAATTGCAGTACAAATGTCTGGGTGGGTGGGGTGTGTGGGTATGGTCAAACCCAGCACCTGGGGGGGAGGGAACCCCCCCCCCCCAGTTACAGGTATGAGGGGGGGGACAGGTTTGAGGGCCACACAGGTCGTCCAACAAAGTTGTTTGCAGGTCGCAGCCCTACCCGGAAAGGCAATCGGCAACAGTGAGGGAGAAGAGAATTTACAACTACAGGCTGTCACGAGCACCGCGCGTCGCCGAGAACGCTTTGGAACTCTCGCCTCCAAGTGGCGGATTTTCCGCAAGCCCATGGAGGCACCCTGACATTATCGACAAGATCTTCAAGACATTCTGTGTGTCGCGTTCGCGTGCATACCTGTAACTAGGGTGGGGTTCGGGTGGTTTTCCTCCCCCCTTTGGTTCTGGGTTTGACCCTACACGTCACACACCCTCCCCCCAGGTTTGTGTCAACCCCCCTACCCCCCCCCCCCCCCCCCTTCAGAATTTTTTGGGGAACTTTCTACTATAAAATCGACCTAAAAGTGCATATTTTTTGTCCCAGACCCCCCGTGTCCCTCCCCCCAGAAAGGGCTCAAACCCTCGCCCCCAATGGTCCTAGTCCCGGTTACAGGTTTGTTCACTCGTATATTCTGTGCGAGCAAAATTGCGAAGTATGAATAGAGACGCTCGTTTTATTCTACCAACTCTTCAACGTGTGTGGTGTCGAGCATGTAGTTGTAGCATGTAGTTGATGTCGCGTATCACCAATCGCCTGTGCAGCTCACTCTTCAAATCCCGCGTCGGTCGGCCACGTGCAAGCCTCAAAACGGAAATGTGCATAACTACAGTGCTCCAGGCTTGAACTTTAGAAATCATTGCC
>JASAMY010002060.1:0-20151 GCA_030248085.1 Paralinhomoeus sp. GSCO2_6 | reverse complement strand
AAGGTAAGGAATTTTATGTCGAAACATCAACTAAAACGCCGGTTTGGGAAACGCAAAAACAACCCGTGCACCATTGAAGGCGCTGCAATCTCCGCCCCCTTACGTTCTCTTGCAATTGCAAACCAGTTTTTGAAAGCGTACAAAAGATCATACGGATACCTGTCCAGGGAGGGGGATAAAGGGGGGGGGGGGGGTGTACGCTACCCTTTTCCCCGCCCGAAAGACTCATCGATTATCGGCATCAGAACCCAAACCCCTCCCCCGAATTTCCTTTTTTTTGAAGCTTCAAGAAAAGTGATATCGCAATAATGGCAAAATACTGGCAGATCATATTTTGAGCATTACAACAAGTCGACTTAGACGTGCACAAGAGCACAAGATCTTCCGAAAAATGGCGATTCATCCCTCACACTCACCCCCACACTCACCTATTCTCATGTCATCATGCTATGATGCATGCATACGATACTGTAAAATCGGTATTATGCGACGAGATCGGGGCACAGGGCCAGGGGTCTTCTGAATGTGTGCGTGTCGTGTCGCGCAGTCAATCACTTGCTTTTGGCTAACACCAGGAAGAAAGACTATTTATTGAAATTTATTGAAAAATTGTTAAAATTATTGGAATTTATTTTCAAACGCAAATTCACTTGTGGTTGTGGGTCGCCACAAAAGGTGGATAAATTCAACGGAGACGCTTAAAACCGATTTTACAGTAAATAAAATTCTGACGTATACATCCATCCATCCTGACCTTGACTTGAACAATCGGCGCTATCGTAGTTTAGGGGTCCTTTCACACTTGAGGGGTCCCATATTAGTTTAGGGGTCCAATAGGAAAAGTGGGGTCCAACGGGTTTAGGAGCCCTATGGAAGGATCGGCAACACTGTGTCATAATTCTAAGCCTTGCTCAGGCTTAGGCTTTGATTAGGTTTAGGCTTTTGCATTGCTTATGAGGGGAAGTGTGTTGCGTTCGCTGCCTTATAGTCAAATTTCTTCCCATACGTCCCCTTTGTTTCACTTAGACATGACACGCTTGATTGCTTGGCACGACCAAAGTTTAAGCTTAGATATAGGCTTTCGCTTAGGCTTAGTCTTCGCTTAGGCTTCGCTTAGGCTTAGGCTTTAGGCTTTGTTGGTCGTGTTGGCGTTGTCTTTCATGTAACGCGGATGGTGTGGTGTGGTAGCACACTAAACAAGGTTACGCAGAGCCTAAGCCTAAGCGAAGCCTAAGCCTAAGCAAAGCCTAAATCGAGTAATCAGTGATAGGTGGGCTGTTTGGATCAGCATTGGCCCTACAACAAAAGTGGAACCTGCACCATAGGTGGGCTCAGGGGGGGTCTAGGGTGGGTTCACCCTCCCCCTGGCTATAGCCATCCCGCATTTTTGCGGGAGAGAGGCCCCCCCTGGCCATCGCCATCCCAGATGACTTGCGGGAAACCCTCTCTCAATATTAAAAAAAATGGGTAAAGATGCGTGTTTTTGTTTCATTTTTAGCGTAGTGTGATCCAAAAACGCTTTAAAAGTGCTATTTAGGCGTTGTTTTGACACATTTTGGACCAAAAAGCACCGATTTACGCGCTATTTTGGTGCGAAATCTTCTACTTCGACCACCCCTCCTCCAAAATTTCCGATCCCGGCGGGCTGGCGGGAAACCCCTCCCCCCTCGAAACACCCAGAGACCCCCCTGGCTTTTGGACCAATCTACACCTATGGACCTGCACGTGCAACGACCCCTAAAACGCTGGTGTCAGTGTTGCCGATCTTTCCAAAGGACTCCTAAAGTAACCCGGGCAATGGACCCTACTTTTCCTATTGGACCCCTAAAATAATACAGGACCCCTGAAAGTTGAAAGGACCCCTCAAATACGATAGCGCCGAACAATCCAGCCAAAAAGGTTCGACAGGAATGGCGCCGCAGCAGCTCTTCTTCTCGCCGACAGTACGACGACTCGACTCGGCAAGCAATTGGGAACACCCCCGCGTCGGCAACGCCACGTTTGCAATCAACAGCGCACACGAAGCAGCCATTCTACTTCAAAAACATTTTCAAAATATGGCTATTAGTAAAAGCGAATTACGAATTCCGAATTTTGAATTTTGAATTTTGAATTTTGGTGAACGTCGTTTATAGAACGCGTGCATTGTTTGCATGTCAAGAGGAATTTACTATCTGGAAAGTTACCAAGAAATTGTGAATGTTCATTTTATAAATTCCGGGAAAGCGCGGTGAGATAAAATTTAATTTCGTTGCGAAACTTATCTCTGTGCCGACAAATTCGCAATGAAGAAAGTTGGATGTTCTAGGAAGTGGAAACTACTTGGTGGTGGTAGGCCTGGAACTCGAGTCGAGGCCGACGCGATGCTCTCCGTCCTCTCTGACGACAGCGAGCTGGGCCCAACGAACTCCGCTTCCTGCTCGACGCCAACCTCACCTACAAGAATGTCAAAAGAATCGCGTAAGTTGCTGATCTCTTGGGAATCTCTGGATCTCTGACCACCGCGGTCCGTCCAGCGCCCTGCCCTGGCCGACGCCGCCGACTCCTGTCTTCACCTGGAGCCACTCCTCTCCTGCGGTTCGGCACTGGCGTCGGACAAACGCGCGAGATTCATGTGGGAGTCGAACTGGTTAGTCACTTCCGCCCCTCTCAGTCCCCCAGGGGGAGGGGTTGTGGCGGTCCCCACCCCTGATTTCACAAGAATGAAATTGTCAAAACAAAGCGTGAATCACTTTCAGGACACACGGCGGAGGAGATGGCGAGCGCTTGTGAGGCTGCCGCCGGGCAGGTGGGGTGGCGACCACTCGTGCGACGCGACCACTCCACCAAGCAAACTTCAACAATTCATTCAGCCGCTTCTGTCGCTCAACGGCGATGTACCTGCTGACGTCGACGAGGCTGATGACGACGCCGACACCGAAGAAAGCGGTCCGACGCTTGCTGACACGCGCCAAGGTACGTCGTCAGGGAGCCGCACACCACAGGGCTCGATGGTGACGACGCTAGGTTTCTTCAGCGACTCAGCGTCGTCCGCTACCGAGCTGCTGCGCGTCCTGGAACGGAAGTTGTCGTCCGCGGGTGCGCTCGCCTCTCTGCCCTTCTCCGGTAGGCCATGAGGTGGCCGAGCACGCGGTCGTCCGCCTGCCGACGCGCCTCGACCGCGCGCCCGGCCGCGTCGCGGACAGCGTCCAGTAAGCGCTCGACTGACGCCGCCGACCGCCGAACCCGTGAGGTGCCCTCCGACACGCTGGAACCAGATGACGTGCCCATGTGGGTGGGAATCTCCTCACGCCCGCCCTGGTGGACTCTCGTAACCTTTTCCGGTGACCCTCCCCTCCCTCCTCAGGGCCCTGGAGCAGCTGTACATTAGCGTCACTCTGTTTCGTGTTGTCGCTTAGGCCGTTGCCTCTACCAGGCTTTGCGTTGCATGTCGATTGTCGACCTCTTTTGGGTCGCGTGGGTGACCTAGCTGCAGTGATGTGTGTCGTGTGACGCGTAACCGCTTCTCCCTTCGAGCGCACGTTTCGCTGTCGGCCCAATACAATGAGTGAACCTTGGAACACGTGCTGAACGCCGCCCACTCCACGAGTTTGGACGAAGCGTTCGTTGGCGTATCGCCGCCCCCGCCATCGCCACCGAGCCCTCGCTGTGTGGGTGGGCGCTGCCGCAGTTAGTTTAGTTAGCCGCTGTGGCTTTCTCGTCGAGCAAGACTGTCAACTAGCAATTGACACACAGTGCGATTCAACAGTGACAGGCGACACAGCGCTTGTAATAGTTGCACTTCAGCATTGAATGCATCATATACACACAAATAATGACACATAGACACAAGCGGATATGTGCACATATGTTTTTTCAAAATTTTTGAAGCTCGAAGCAAGAAACTCGTCCGTCGGCATCGCCGCCGCTGTCGCCCACAGAACGCGCGGCGATGAACCGCATTTCCGAGACGGAAGCACAGCGAGCGCTGAATTATTCAAATACAGTACAAAAAATCAAATTTTAAATGTTGGAAGTACAGTATACCGAAGTCGAAATTCAAAATTCAAAATTCGCAATTCGTAATTCGCTTTTACTAATAGCCCAAAATATTCGCGCGAAACGCAACTCAAGCAATCATGACCAACCAAAAGGTAGTGGGGAGCAGGGAAGAGGCCGCAAAAGAAAGCGGAGGACGTACAGTAAACGCCGTCTCGGTAAGTCACGAGGGAAGCGTACGCGGTGCGCTCGCGCGACAAAAAAAAAGTTTTTTTTTAATTAAAAAAAAAATCGACCAACTTTTTTTTTTTTAAACAGAAAATTTTTTTTTTAAAAAACAAAAGTTAAAAAAAAAATTCTCATCCCTAACCTATAGGTACCTATACATGTAGGTAGATTGGGTGACACCTCGCCCAACGACATTTCGCCCAACGACATTTCGCCCACGACATCTCGCCCAACGACATTTCGCCCATGCGACAACTCGCCCAACGACAATTTGCCCATGCGACATCTCGCCCAACGACATTTCGCCCAATACATGTAGTGCGTACTTCAACGCAAGTTCATACAATTCCGTCAATAAGATGCGAGTTCGTTGCTCATCGTTGACCCCCGAGTCGAACATGAGGAAGTCGCGGACGTCGGACGTTTTGCGAAAGCGCTGAGAGATCGCGATCATGATAGTGTTTGGCCTGTGCGTCTCAGGTGCCTTGAGCGCGTCGGCTTTATGGCGTTGAATCATGTGGCTTAGCGCGGCATTGCTTAGCAGCTCTCCTTGACCGCCGCCTCCAAAGCGCTGTCAGCAATGTTGCCGCAAATGCTGCGTGTGGTGTCGCGGCTCTGTGCGGCCTGAGCGGGAGCCGCAGCAGCGGGACCTGCTCGAGCGCCTCAACGCGGCTTTCGACGGCCAAGTGGCTGGCTGTGTCGTCCACTGAGAAAGACGATCTCGTCCGGGCGCAGCGGTATGCGTGCGCGCCGAGCAGCAGTCCTGTTTGCATTTCCAAAAGACTGTCGGCAGTGCGAAGCGTGCAGGCGGTAGACAAACCCAGCGTCGGCTGCCACCGTTCGACAGCAGCAAACTGAACAGCTTGATATGTCACAGTACATGTTCAGAAATTGATGTACTCAAAATAGGCTTGTGTTGCTTAGCTGCATGCACGCTCGAAGCGCTAGGCAAGGGCAAGTCACAGCTGACCAGCAGCTGAGTGCCCTACGTGTAAGGCATACACGTCCACAAGCAAAGTAAACGTGAGCTTGCTAAAGGCCGCGCCACAATGCTCTGTCTTCTGGTTTCTGCCTCGGTTCTAGATTTTTAAATTTGTCCAGAGCCAGAAGGCAGGCGTTCAAACACGCGCGTCTTCTTGTGAGCGGAAGGGTTTAGTCGTCCCTGCAGGGCGTGCATTATAGATTTATCGCGTTCTGCACTACAGTCCTACGCGCAATGCGCTGTAGGACCACGCGCAACTACAAGTATGAACTAGTCAGAGAGCTCACTGTGCAGAAGGCAGAAGCCAGAAGACAAGACAAGAGAGCAAAATCCAGAAGACAGATGATACAAGCCAGACGACAGAGCATTGTGGCTCGGGCTTTAAAAGTACGCTGTATTGGGCGAAATGTCGTTGGGCGAGATGTCGCATGGGTGAATTGTCGTTGGGCTAGTTGTCGCGTGGGCGAAATGTCGTTGGGCGAGTTGTCGTGGGCGAAATGTCGTTGGGCGAAATGTCGTTGGGCGAGATGTCGCATCACCATGTAGGTACGCTAATCCCTTGGTCTGTTCTTCTTTTCTTTGGACCCAACCATCGCTATTCCAGCCTAAACAATGCAAGTTGGAAAATGCTTGATCTCGCATAGCGATAAATAACTACCGTTGTGATTAATGTGTAGAGCCAATTACAAAGGAAAATTACTGAACATATTGTTGTGTCATTTTGTTTTTTTGTTGAAACGGTTAAAGGACCCCGTAATTTCGCAATTTTTGGAGAGATTAGTAAAACTTTAGACATATTTTGTTTGTGTGGGAGGGGGGAGAGGTTTGACCAGTGGCGTGCGCATTATTTTTTAATTGGGGGGGGGGGGGATCCACATGCAGCTCTTGCAACAGGGGGGACCTGTCATTTTTTAGGACACTACGCAATTTTTTACACACACGCCAAAACGTGCACCGCCAATGCCAAAGATTAGCGCTGTTCCAAAAGTTGTGTTTGCTACACATTAAAAAATGCCGCCAATGAAAAAAAGTGTGGCTATTGAATCTGGCTTTCTTCGTCTTTTCGCATTGAGATTGAGGGAATGCGCCTCTAGTAAGTAAATGCGCCAGCTGCGGCCTCTCCGCGCCATTTGGCCATTTGAGGGCGAATTTCAACAACTTCAATTCCCGTTGAAAAAACCTCATCATATTCCTTCTCCATGAGATTGCCGCCACCCCCCCCCCCTTCTGCACCCTTCACTGGGTTTGACTTCCAACTGTGTGGGTCCCCCTCCTTCACGGGTTACAGGCTTCGATGTACAGGGCGTGGGGAGAGATAAGGGGTGAGATTGGGGGGGGGGGGGCGGATGGCCTAACGTTTGGATGCGCAAGTCGTAGTCGTCGCTGTGTTCCATCTCGAAGCGGTTGAGATCTTCGGCCGTGTAGAAAATGCAGGGCAAACGCAGTGGCGAAATCGACTCCGCTACGGCTGCGCAGCGAGAGTCTCTGGAACGAACGGACGGTGCCTTTTGATTGAAACGCTATAAGACCGTCAGATACCTACCTACAGCTACAGGCTACAGCACTCAACAGACCCGTTTGGGGACGGGAATTGGTATTGGGAGAGACGGTCCGGCCTCCTCCAACCACTATCACCCTCTCAGAAGAGAGGAACCTTCCTAATGTGTGCGTGAGGTTTCGCGATAGCCCATTACTGGTATCATGTGACCAGACCCAGAACACGCATGTGGGTGTGGTGGAGTTGTAGGGCGTTGCTGCGGCACGCACCCGAAGCAGACCATGACGCAGTCGTCGACCAGCGGCTCCTCGGTCCTCAGCGAGCCGTAGCTGCGCCGGAGCCGTCTGTTCGGCAGCTGAGTATAGAGGCTCGCGTCCCGACTCGCCGTCTCACTCATCGGGCTCGACGGGTCCAACACTGAAGTGGGTTCTACCCTGAAACCTCTAATGGGTCACCGGAAGGGCTGATTCATTCCAGTCATACATAGTGGGGGAGGACAAGATGGTCTATTAGGGTCAGTGATGCGCGATCAGAGAGAGAGAGAGAGAGACCATCGCGATCGACGAGGTGCGATCAGCGCACACAACAACAACTGAGCCAACTTCAGCCGTCAAATTCAGATTTCTAGGAGTCGACCGGCCGGGTCCGGGTCCGGGTCCGGGTCCCGAAACCCACGGGACTCGGGAAATGCGTGAAAATGGGCGTGAGAACTCTCGCTTACCACAAGAGACGTGACCGTCCGACGAGCAGCCCGTGAGTGCCCCGCCAGCGCAGCGAATTTCTTCAATGTAGGAAACTGAATCGATCCTTTGGGCACTTTCCATTGTGGAACTCTTTCTCTACCGATGTGCAACCCACCAAAGTTGGTCTCGCAGAACGCGAACGCGTCCTTGCCGTCCTGGGCCACTCCGCAGTCGCGGTCCGTCCAGCTGGCGTCCGCCTCGAAGCTGACGCACTCCTTCGAGTCGGACGTCCACGTGACGTTGAAGGGCAGCGCCGAGGTCGCGACCGTCGCCGAGCTCTCCTCAGTGTCGTACTCGAGCAGAGAGCCGTTGGTGCCGGCCACTTTTCGCAGACCCACGAACGCGAAACCGTTTCGTTGTGCAGGGGCCAGCAGACCGGTGTTAATCTATGCCGTGGGTGCGTGCTCGCATAGGCGAAAGGGTGCACTAGGAGGTTTCGTGTAACGCCGCGCCGCAATGCTCTCCTCAGTGTCATGGGGCGTTGGCTTCTGCTAGTGCTTGCGTTCTAGAAGCTTAAATTGGGTCAGAGGCAGAAGGAAGCAATTCAAATACGCGCGCCTTCTTGGCGCATCAGGGTCGAATGGTTTTGCTAGCCCCAAGCAGGCATGCAGCACGCTAATGGGTTTATCACTACAGTACGTGTACTACAAGCGCAATGCGTCGTCGTGTGTCGCTGTCGAGTCGACTCAAGAAAAAAACTATCAGTAGTTAAAAGTTGACTAAAGTGCACTTCTACCTTGGCCTTGGCGCGAACCAGGGCGTCGATCAGATTGCCGACGTCGGCTGCTGCCGTCTCCACCGTCGCCCAGTGGAGACGGAGCCGACTGTCGGCAGTGTGTGTGTGTGTGTGTGTGTGTGTGTGTGTGTGTGTGTGTGTGTGTGTGTGTGTGTGTGTGTGTGTGTGTGTGTGTGTGTGTGTGTGAGAGTGAGTGAGAGAGAGAGAGAGAGAGAGAGAGAGAGAGAGAGAGAGAGAGAGAGAGAGAGAGAGAGAGAGAGAGAGAGAGAGAGAGAGAGAGAGAGAGAGTGAGAGAGTGAGAGAGATAGTGAGAGAGGGGGTGGGTGGGGGGGGGGGGGGGGAGAGAGAGAGAGAGAGAGAGAGAGAGAGAGAGAGAGAGAGAGAGAGAGAGAGAGAGAGAGAGGGGGGGGGGAGAGAGGAGAGAGAGAGAGGAGAGAGAGAGAGAGAGAGAGAGAGAGAGAGAGAGAGAGAGAGAGAGAGAGAGAGAGAGAGAGAGAGAGAGAGAGAGAGAGAGAGAGAGAGAGAGAGAGAGAGAGAGAGAGAGAGAGAGAGAGAGAGAGAGAGAGAGAGAGAGAGAGAGAGAGAGAGAGAGAGAGAGAGAGAGAGAGAGAGAGAGAGAGAGAGAGAGAGAGAGAGAGAGAGAGAGAGAGAGAGAGAGAGAGAGAGAGAGAGAGAGAGAGAGAGAGAGAGAGAGAGAGAGAGAGAGAGAGAGCATTGTTGTGCGGCCTTCATAGGCGAACCGACCAGGTTCTGTTCCAGATATGCCGCCATGAGGGCGTCTATTGGCGCCACCAGGCGACCCCAGAGTTGGCCCGGTCGCCAGGACGACGCTACCGAGCGGCAGTGCGCCCGCGCTCCCGCGTAGTCATACGGAGCGATGTTGCTGACTTCGGTTTTTCGCCCGGTCGAGAGCATCGACACGCTGCGACCCGCCGTCGGCATCACGTGGAAGCCGGGAGGCGTGCAAGCTGAAAAAAACTCAGCAGCTCAGCACCACCCGTCAGGAAGCGCATGGCCTAGTGGTAGAGAATCGGCCTCTTGCGCGACCTTTGGGCTTGGGTTTGATTCTTGATTGAAACACTAGATCGAGGACTTCTCTCTCCAGGGATTTTCTCGTGCTGTCGCTGCCCTAGATTTCAGATGGCGTTCTTTCGAATGTCTTTGGCTAATTATGCGTCTCCATGACGGGAAGGCGTCATGGAGATGGTGGATATGCTAACGTGGGCCATTGACGGCCTCCTAGCGCTGGCCCCAATCCAACAACAAGAACGGCGTCTGTTGAATTCCACAGGGCGGGTCGCCCGCCTACTCGCTCCGTTGACTCCCGTCAGCGAAAACTTGAAAGGCTCCAGCGCTGCGTGCGCGGTCAGGTTGTGCATGTGGCCCGTGTCGGTGGAGTAGAGCACGCAATAGTATCGATCCGCAAGCGGTGGCGCGTAGGCCAACTTCCAGACGACGCAGCCAGGAGTCGTCCCGCACGCGGCGCAGCACTCGTCGGCGGTGATTCCACTGATGTTCTTCAGGTTGTTAAGCACGACGGTGTTGTCCGGTTTCGTTAGGTACACGAATCCGCCGATCGACTCGCATCCAGAGGCTGAACGACGACATTTCATTTTTCGAGTCGTCACGACTTACATTCTGATTCTGTCGCTTTTTACTTTTTCCGGATTTTAGGATGAGAGATGAGGATTTATACGGCAGGAAACAGAACCGGACCTGTCTGAAGCAGCAGTGCGGTAGTTATGAAGCCTGCAACCGCAACCGCCATGGTAAAACGTCGCGACAACTCTTGAGAATTCGTCATTCTTCTTTTGAAGTTGAAATTACTAAAATTAAAAAAAGCGAGATACCTATACCTCTACGACCTCACAAAAACGTATAATGCTCGTAGTTATACTTTGAGAGAGCATAGAGCACAGTTGTGACTGTCGTTCACAAGGTTTTTGGTTTAGAAAAAAAGCTCATTGCACCAGTCAATCAATAATAGAGGTTTGGAGGTTACTGTAAAATGTGCACAGATTTGTACTGATGCTGACATTGGTACTGATTTGATCCTGATACGCAATTTAGAATTTTTTAACGGTTACAGAAAGGTGTGAAAAGGAGCAGAAGCATACATGTACTAGATCTTCTCTCTCTCGTCTGTCTCGTCTTTCCTTATGCCACAGAGCAAAGCTTCGCTTTTTTAACGAGTTTCAGGCAACTTGCTTCTCGAAATGACGGAAGGTAGCAATAATGGATATGGCGAGTGAATTTCCACCTGATGCGGCGCCTTGGAGACCCCTGCCAGGCAGCGAGTGCCTATGGGCGATGAGCATGGGTACATACCACCAGAATCCGTGTCAGCGGGGACCGTGACGGTGGCGCCAGTGCTCCCGGAGGAAGAGAGGAGCATGCGATCGACACGTCGGCAGTGATCTCGTCGTCGGCCCAGACGAAGAGAGTCCTAGGCGCCGAGAACAAGCGCAGTCGGACTGCACGCGTCCATACGATATGCAGGGCCTTTCGAGGAGAGTGTCTCACTCAACTGCGATTGATTCAATCACTGCGTAATCACTTGTGGGAAAATCTGCCTTGACGTTAGGTGGCTCGAAATCACGAGGTGCCGCTTTTCTGACTTAGGTAAAGAAGGTATGCCACCAATTTCGTGCAAGCGGCGACAAGGGCGGATCTAGGGGGGGGGGGGGGCGAAAGGGGCGATCGCCCCTATAGCTGGGCGGATTGCGTGTGGGGCGGGCGGGTAGGCGAGGGGCGAAAGGTGGGTGGCAGGCGAGGGCGAAGGGCAAGTGGGTAGGCGAGGGGCGAAGGGTGGGCAGTAGGTGATGGGCGAAGGTCAAGCGCGAGCAGGCAGGCCAGGAAGGTTTAGCAGATGTCTTTGTTTCCTTTAGATTAACGCGCTACCCATACATGCAAATTTTTCCTGTGGCCCTGTCCTGTAGTGAGCGTACAGGTCACTCTTGGACTTGGGACTCCTTTTGGGGGCAGGATATAGGATTCCCTAACCAAAAAAATTTGCCTGCGGCGCTGAGGTGAGCACGCCCTTGGGGGAAGTCAATCCTCAGTTCTTGGCGAACCTGGCCAACTGTGGCGAATCCAGGGAGGGCGGGGGTGGGGAATTCTCCCTCCCAAAATCGAGAATCCAGGGCGAAGGGGGGAGGGCTGGGCCGTAGAAGAAGAAACGTGCCTAGCGAAACTACTTTTCAAATGCGTGTAGGTGGTCGAAAAGCGCAAAAATTTTCGTCTGCGGCGCCGATTTTATCTATTACTTGTCAATAATGACCGATTGTGTGCCCAAAACATCGACGAAATGACCCAGCATCTCTAAATATCAACAGGGTTCCCCCTCCCCAAAAATTTCTGGATCCGCCACTGCTGGCCAACAGGCCAATTAAAATCGCTCCACAGTTAATTTTTTAAAGAAAGAAGGCATTGAGAGATGTAGAATTAGCAAAATTTTCGCCTGAGGCGCAGTTAATTTTGCACAAAGCGTTACAAAATTTGCATGACTTTCAGAGCGTACGTGATGCCAAAAAGTTAAAAATTTTGCCTGCGGCGCCATTTGTGTGCATGCAACGCAAAAAATACGAATAAACTAATAGTCAAATTGTGGCTAGTTTTTTCACCCTCTTCGCAAAACAAATTCCTGGTTCCCGAAATGTACGCAGGTGCTGCTACCTACATATAGGTCTAATTGTGGCCGGTTCCACGGGGTAGACTCGTTCGCCCCCCTAGCCGAAAATTTCTAGATCCGCCCCTGAGCGGCGAAAAAACCCGCGGGCGCGCCATGCGCGCTGTACAGGAGCTGGATGGCCCGCCAGACGTCGCTGCGAGGCTTCTCTGCACTGCGTCAAATATCGATTTCACGACGGCCGTAGTATTGCGCCAGCGACGCACCGCACCCGTCGAAGAAATGACGCGCTACTATCGACTGCGTATTTAAACAGCCAAAGCAGAACGGTCTCTGTCTGGTCCGAAGGATGAGGGTTATCTACATGGGTGAGGAGGCTCTCACGTTCTTCTGGGCAAACCGCGGCCTAAAAACCGCAAAACTACCCCTCAGCCACAAACTTGACCGGGTTCAACTTTTGCTTTGCTTCCATTGAATGTGAATCATGTCAGCAATGCCCTACAAAAAGTTGTCCGCACAATTCGCAGTCTGGCTTGGTCACTTTTGAATGTTCAAGCCGTGGACGCTGACGGGTTTATATACTTTGAAGACAGCGCGATCCATAGATACGACTGAGTGTTCAAGCTCAGCGCAACAGCTATGCTTTCTGTCTGGCTCGTCAAAGTCGTGGCTGGTGACCTGCACATTAGTCATTGGCGCATTCGCGCCAGTTACACCAGTCTTGTTGGGACAACTTCCATTTTTGTCAGAACAACTTCCAATGTTGGCGGAACAACATCAACTCTTGTCGGAACAACTTCCAGCTTACCGTAAATCCCCCAATGAACGCCCTGGGCGTTCATTTTTTCAACACACCCTCTACCCTGGGCGTGTATTGGAGGGGGGGGGGGGGTTGATTGTGGGGGGGGGGTTCATCAACTCAACCACTAAATGGCGCTGCAACAATGCTGAGCAGATCCAATAATTGTGCGTTGAACTTGACAATTGTACGGTTATTGGTGCAAATCGCCTTCTGCAGCGGCTAAACAATAGCCGTTCAAGTGCGTACAGGCAATATACAGGACCCAAACGTAGTATACTGCGTGACAATACCAGTTGTGCCTAGCTGATCAGCGAATATCTGGGTTCTAAAGCACGCACCCGGGGCGTTCATTGGAGAGTGGGGGTTCATTAAGTGAAAATACCCGCGACACTGGGCGTTCATGGGAGGGGGGCGTTTATTGGAGGGGGGGGGGGGGGCGTTCTTTGAAGGATTTACGGTAGATTATGGCCCCCGCCGAACAACTCCCACCCATACATGTAACCGGGTTTTTGAAAGGGGGAGGGGTCTGAGACCTTTCTGGGAGGTTGGGGGGGGGGGGTACGCACATTTGAAGAAGGAGGGGATCTCAGAAGGGAAAAAATGTACCGAAATAGTGTCTAAATAGGCACTTTACAGACAAAAATAGGTCAAAATGGGTTAAAATAGACTATGAATAGCGTTATTTAGCTGTTTTAAGGTAAAAAACACTGAAAGACGAAAAGTACACTACTTTTTATAATTGTAGACAGTTGGAAAACTTCGGAAAATTCTGGGGGGTCTGGGGGAGCTGGGTAGAGTTGGGCACGTTTTTTTTACTTTTTTAACAATAAAAACACGTTTTTAATGTAAAAAACGTCGTCGCCTGTTCCATAAAAATTAAAAAAACGGTCGTAGTCATAATCGTAACGTAAGTTGCGTCGTAGTCATAAGAAACTTACTGAGATGAGCCCCACCACCATATTACATCAAATAAAGCGAGCTACTTTAGCACGTAAGCCTAAGGTGTCTACTGTTTGAGCAGTGACTGTACTGTACTGTACACACACAGACACCTTCGCACGCACGCACGCACGTGCATGTGAGCAGCCCACCTGTCTGTTTGTGCTTACTGCAGTGCTTGCACAGCTCTACTCAACCCAACCTTCTTTATGTACCGATTTCGAAGCTTTGGGCACTGTGCTGATGACTTACCATGATGTATGGTACATGTACACACGTATTCAAAAAAAGAACAAAAGAAACAGTTTTTTTAAATAAGACCGTTTTTTAACAAAAAAAAACGCTGGGCCATAGTGAAAACGTTTTTTCCCAACTCTAGAGCTGGGTAGGGGCAAAATTCCGGGTGCCCCCCCCCCAACCCGACCAGTTACATGTATGCTTTCTACCTACTTCTTGCCGCTGTCGTCGACTGCCACCTAGCGCCTCTGATAGCGACCGCTAGTGCCACGTCGGCACGGCAGCGGCCGTGGTTGCTGGCAAGTCGACGCGACAGCGGCGCGACGTCGACAGCACAGCGAGAGAAAGTTTGGCTCGGCTCGGTGCCATCGTGGACGTTAGGCGCAAGTTGACTCTTTTGACAAGTCGATATGACGTCGTCCTACGCGAACAACACGTCATCTGCGGGTGGCAGCGGCTTTGCTGGCGAGGTCGACGGCTCAGCTGACGAATCTGACGGATTTGGATTCGCCAGTCTTAAGACGTCTGTCGAACGCCTTTACCGAGCGTGGTTTGGCAGATTCTCAACCGCAAACGCGCACCGTGCTTTAGCCGCTATGCGGACCTCAAGGAGATGCTCGACAGTAACAAAGACTCTGCCAAAATGGACGCGATGAAGCGAATCATTATCGTTAGTTCATAATCATCTCACTTTCCGCTTTGCGAACACTTTCCGCTTAAGATGGTCGCCAAAGGCAAAGACGTCTCTGAACTGTTCCCAGCGGTGGTGAAAAACGTCGCGTCTAAGAATATCGAGGTTGCTTGCATAAGCTTGTGTATCACGATTCGCGGTCGTGCTTCTGTCTTTTCTGTTTTAGCTGAAAAAGTTGGTCTACGTTTACCTGGTGCGGTACGCCGAGGAACAGCAGGATTTGGCGCTGTTGTCGATTAGTACGTTTCAACGCGGCCTTAAGGTTGTGATGATGACGTAGTCGCGTCGCGTACTCGATCGACACCTTCTGCCGCTTCACAGGATCCCAACCAGCTGATACGCGCCGGGGCACTGCGTGTGCTGTCAAGCATTCGTGTGCCGATGATCGCGCCCATTCTCATGCTCTCGATCAAGGAGAGCTTGCGAGACATGTCGCCCCACGTCCGCAAGGTCGCGGCGCACGCCATTCCCAAGCTCTACGCGTTCGTCTGCCCCCCACCCCGCTCCCCCACCCTCGCCTGCCCGCGGAGGTGCCAACAGCCGGTGTCTGCAGGCTGGACGCGGAGCAGAAGGAGCAGCTGGTCGAGTGCGTGGAGACGCTGCTGGCGGACAAGACGACGCTAGTGGTGGGCGGCGCGGTGTACGCGCTGGAGGAGTGCTGTCCGGAGCGCGTCGACCTCCTGCACGCCGCCTTCCGCAAGCTCTGCGCGCTCCTCAACGCCATGGACGAGTGGGCACAAGTGACCACCGTCAACCTGCTCACCCGATACGCGCGCACCCAGTTCGCCAGCCCCAACGACGTCATCGTCAAGGGCATAGTGAGTGAGCGCGCCTTTCGTCTCTCGGTCTGCTCGGCATCGCTCGCCCGCAGGACACCGCGGTGGGCAACGAGAAGTTCTACTCGTCCTCCAGTTCGTCCGCGTCCGACGAGAGCGAGGACGAAGGCGAGCCGACGCCGTCGGCGGCGACCGCCATCGACCCCGACCTCCGACTGCTGCTGCGCAACACGAAGCCGCTGCTCCAGAGCCGCAACTCGGCCGTGAGCGACGCCCCAAGCGGTGAGTGACAGCGCTCCAGGACGGTCGGCTGAGGCCCGTTGCAGGTGGTGATGTCGGTGGCGCAGCTCTACTACCACGTGGCGCCGCGCGCCGAGGTGGGCGTCGTGGCGCGCGCGCTCGTCCGCCTCCTCCGCTCCCATCGCGAAGTCCAGTCCGTCGTCCTCACCAACATCGCCACCGTCTCCGCCCAACGACACGTACAGATGTACCACCTTGTTACGCCCTAAGCCGACTAATCCGCGCCACCTCTCTCTCCTACCTTTGCCACTCACATTTCTTGCCGTTGTCTCCTGCCCCTTTCCGTGTCTTTGCAACTGCGAGAGCGACGCTTGGGGCCTGGGCTCGGTCCATGTTCCTCCCAGGGGCGCAGAAACGCTCGCTAGCTGCTGCAAAGCCTACTCTCTCCTCTTTACTTCAGCACCACGCGTGGCAGTCTTGAAGTTGGCCGCGCAGCTTGGCTTATGCGCGTCTTACGTCCTCTGCCCACACAGCTGACTATCACTACAGCGTTTCAGAACATGTTCGAGCCGTTTCTCAAGAGCTTCTTTGTTCGTGGCAGTGACGCAACGCACATCAAGCTTCTCAAGGTCGTTTTACTCTTGGAGAACTTGTAAAAAAACTTTATTTTGACGACAGACACAGCACAATGGCCGTAAACATCACAAGATGGCAGGACGGGCGGCGCAACTAAAGGAACAACGTGAACTGATAGAATAGAATAGAACGAATAGAATAGCAATAAATAGAATGAAACGACCAAACGCAACAGACCCGACCAGCTGACCCCGACAGCAAGCAACTGATGGACGAATGGCACTCACTGACGAATAAAATAAACGACCTACAGAGAGGACAGAAAGACGAAACGCAACATTTTGGGGCACTGAGTAATGCAACTTGCTTGTTGGACTTGTCGTGTTGTGTTGTGCAGCTCTGTCAGTGCCATTCAGCTGGAGATTCTCACGAATCTGGCCAACACCACCAACATCTCCATGATCCTGCGCGAGTTCCAGGTGCGCCAAGACGTTGCTGGCGCATGCCTGTTCACCGCGAAGCGCTTGCATTTGCAGACCTACGTGCAGACGTCCGACAAGGAGCTGGCGACCGCGGCGATCGACGCGATCGGTCGATGCGCGGCCGAGATCAAGGAGGTCACTGACGTCTGTCTGTCAGGGCTCGTGTCTCTGATGTCATGCAAACGAGGCGAGCAAGCAGATCGTCCAAGGAGTCGCTGACACGCTCACCGTTGACGCGCTCCTTGCAGAGGCCGTGGTCGCCCGGTGCGTCGTCGTCACCAAGCGGCTTCTGCAGCTCCGCGATCCCTCTTCTCACACGGATATACTCGTGCAGATGTCCAAGCTGATCGACACAGTGAGAGAGAGAGAGAGAGAGAGAGAGAGAGAGAGAGAGAGAGAGAGAGAGAGAGAGAGAGAGAGAGAGAGAGAGAGAGAGAGAGAGAGAGAGAGAGAGAGAGAGAGAGAGAGAGAGAGAGAGAGAGAGAGAGAGAGAGAGAGAGAGAGAGAGAGAGAGAGAGAGAGAGAGAGAGAGAGAGAGAGCGAGAGAGAGAGCGAGAGAGAGAGAGAGAGAGAGAGAGAGAGAGAGAGAGAGTGAGTGAGTGAGAGAGTGAGAGAGATAGAGAGAGTGAGATAGTGAGAGAGAGAGAGAGAGAGAGAGAGAGAGAGAGAGAGAGAGAGAGAGAGAGAGAGAGAGAGCGAGAGCGAGAGAGATGCTCGATGTGTGCTGCGCGCTGCAGGTGAAAGTGGCGGCGGCGCGCGCCTGCGATCGTCTGGCTCATAGGCGAGTACTGCGAGACGGTGCCGCGGGTCGCGCCCGACATCTTGCGCAAGTTGGCCAAGTCGTTCAGCAACGAGGCTAGTCCTGGCCGCACACTAGTCTCGACGCCGCGAGCTCAGTGCGACGCACTTGCAGGAGGAGATGGTGAAGCTGCAGGTGCTGAACCTGGCCGTGAAGCTCCTACTGACGAACGCGGAGCAGACGCGCTTGCTGGCCCAGTACGTGTTCACGCTGGCCAAGTACGACCAGAGCTACGACCTGCGGGACAGGCCCGCTTCCTGCGCCACCTCGTCATGCCCGAGAAGGCGAATCGCTTCACGGAGTTCGAGTCCGGCAGCTGTTCCTCTCGCGCAAGCCGCCGCCGCTGCTCGAGTCCTCCTTCAAGGGTGCGCCCAGCTGCGGCGTGCGCGCTGGCTGGCGCCGACGCAGGCCCGCGCCCTTGCAGACCGCGACCAGTACCAGCTGGGCACGCTGTCCCACTACTTGAACCAGCGCTGCATCGCCTACGAGGACCTGCCCGAGTTCCCCGAGACGCCGCCAGCAGACCCGACCGTGCGCGACGTCAAGGGTGCGCGTTGCCGTCCTGGTTGGCGACGTCGGCGAGCAGTGTGGGCTGCGTGTGGTGCCGCCTTTAGACTACGAGGTGCCCGCTGAGGAGAAGAGCGCCTCCGAGAAGGGCTCCAGGACGAAGGGCGGCGGCGGGCGCCGCGCCGCAGACATGTTCTACTCGGACGACGAGAGCAGCGACGCGGACAGCGCCGGCGCCGATGACGACAATGACGAGGATGAGGAGTCGAGCAAGGGCGGTACGCACGCGTCGAGCTTTCGTGCTGTTGGGCGCACGCCGCTCAGTGCCTTTAGAAACGAGCTCGGATGGAGGAGCCAACTCCAGGGCAACAGCGTCCCCGCTCGATGGCCAACTCAACACCGAAGGCGCTCAAAGTGGGCCAGCAACAAAGTCAAGGTACCCTCGTGAACCGCGCAGCTAGCTGACGCTGTGTGCTTGCTACATTGCTAGCTGCCGTATCGGTATTCGGTGGACCCTTGAGAGTCAACGACGTTGGAAGAAGAAACGGAGTCATTGACGTCATCTGAGGAGGAGGAAGAAGAGGAGGGAGCACCGCCCACACCGCCTGCGTCCAAGGCCAAGGCCCCCAAAAAAGCGACTGCGCAGCCGAAGACAATGCAGGGACGCGAGAAGGGGAAGACGAACACGGCCTTGCTTCTCGACCTCGACTGTAGGGAACTCAGTGAGCGCAGCAGGGTTCTGGCTTCTTGACCACGAATTCTTCATCGTCTGCCCAGCAAGAATGATGCCGGTTTCGGCGCCACCGGCCGCAGTGCCCTTTGCAACGGCCGGAGATGTCCTTCAGCCACAAGCAGCCGGCCTGAAGTCGGCTGCCGACAGGGTTCGCGACAGGGGGGGGACCCCGTTCAAGGCGCCTGACGCTGAATTGGTTAGACACCCTTGCAGCGTCTACACGGTCAGTAGCGCTTGGAGGGGAGTCTCTGTGCACTGCTTCAGCAGACCACTGCGGCGCGGTTAGGGCCGACGCGCACGCTGGAGCTGCTGGACAGAGTCACGGGAAGGGGCGTCTCGCTGTCAGCCCGATTCGCGCGGGCCCCTTCCTCGCACGACGCCACGATGGCTGCTGTCGAGCTGCAGTTCTCCAACTCTTCCTCGACTGCCGTCAGCGTGCGACTCGTGGACGAACAGGTGAAGCAAGCCGGCGAGCAAAAGGAACTCCGGGTCTCGGCGAGCGGCACCGACTTGCAGGAGAGGCAAGGGGCCTTCGTCAAAGTCGCTGGCTTTCCGGCAGGCGGAGTCGCAGTTCCCGCCGGCAGTTCTACCGTTCTCCTCGTTGGCGCTCACTTCGCAGACAGCACTCAGGTTGGCCTTTTCACGGCGAGCTTGCACAGCGGCCTCCTACTGCATTGTCGACGTCGTGCTGCAGGCTCTTCCGCTCCAGCTTCCGGTGGTAGACACCGATCGCCAAGAGTGCCCGCAGTCGGTCGGTCTCGAGGCCCCCGTCGGCGAGCAGCTCGAGCCGATGAGGCTCACGGCGCAGCAGTTCAGCAAGCTCAAGTGTCAGTCGTCGTCAGCGCGTCTCTTTGCACCGACTCGGCGAGCCAACTGGCCGTCTTTTCGTTCAGCGCGACTGTCGGGAATGAACGACACGAGCGGCGCGTTCGCACCGCCGGCTCGATTCGCGTCGGCCGAGGCGAAGCTGCTGCTGTCGGCCGAGATCTACGACAAGGCGAACGTCGCGCTCGTCGACGACGCTTCCGACGCGGTAGGGCCTTGCTCTTGAGGACGGAAGGAGAGAGGAGAGGGGGGAGAGGTACGCCGGCGCTGGCAGCTCTGCTTTCGCGGCTCGAACGAAGAGCGGCAAGGCGCCGCTGCTGCTCACTCTCAACACGAGCCAGCCGAGCGTCTGGCGTCTGTCGGTGCGCTGCGAGAAGCCCGTCGTCGGCTCGGTGGTCTTCGACCAGCTCAAGGCTGCACTCCAGGCTTGACGAAGCGCGCCGATGCCGAGCGACGAAGTGCTCTGTGCGTAGCGCCGCTGTGATACCTTTGTGGAAGCCGTTGCGTCTTTGATGCTTGCGCGGAAACGCGTGCGTGCGTGCGTGCGTGCGTGCGTGCGTGCGTGCGTGCGTGCGTGCGTGCGTGCGTGCGTGCGTGCGTGCGTGCGTGCGTGCGTGCGTGCGTGCGTTGGGTAGACGAGAGAATGGCGGCCATCTTTATCAGCGCCACAACGCGCATACTTGACGCAAAAGCCCTCCTCGCTGCATAGCCACTAGCCAGGGCGGCCGAAAGAGTGCGAGCGGCCGAAAGG
>JASAMY010002221.1:0-20187 GCA_030248085.1 Paralinhomoeus sp. GSCO2_6 | reverse complement strand
CTGTACCGGTACGTGCTGCTCAGAAGAAGCGCGCCCGAGCGCGGCAGTCGCGCCGCGAGGCGGAGGCCGAGGTCGACTTCGAGGCGGGCCCGGGGCCGGGGGGCGCGAGCGTGCCGCGCTACCGGCCCGACCGCGCCGGCCCGGGCACGTCCTCGTGGCTCCAGCAGCGGCAGACGCTCGACCTGGACGACCTGAGCTTCCAGCAAGGCTCGCACTTCATGAGCAACAAGCGCTGCAAGCTGCCAGACGGCAGCTTCCGCAACGCCAAGAAGGGCTATGAGGAGGTGCACGTGCCCGCGCTCAAGCCCAAGCCTTACGGCGCCGACGAGGTTCCCACCAGTCACACCAACTCTGTGTCGCATCTGAGGTGACCCGTGTACCGTATGCCCCGTTGTTGAGAAATTGATCAACATCTCCGAGCTGCCCAAGTACGCGCAGCCGGCCTTCGAAGGCTTCAAGTCGTTGAATCGCATCCAGAGTCGGCTCTGCAAGGCGGCGCTCGAGCAGGACGACAACCTGCTGCTGTGCGCGCCCACCGTGAGTGGGGGACAGACAGGGAGGGAGGGCAGCATCGCGTGGGCATTTGGA
The DNA here is from genome assembly GCA_030248085.1 of Paralinhomoeus sp. GSCO2_6. Lineage (NCBI taxonomy): Eukaryota > Metazoa > Nematoda > Chromadorea > Monhysterida > Linhomoeidae > Paralinhomoeus > Paralinhomoeus sp. GSCO2_6. Next base: position 19,599 of record JASAMY010002221.1, on the reverse strand, counting down.
CGCGCGACCGACGCGCCTGGTTGCGCGCGCTGGCAGGGCGCGGGCAAGACGAACGTGGCGCTGCTGTGCATGCTGCGCGAGATCAGCAAGCACACGAACGCGGACGGGACGATCAACGCGGACGAGTTCAAGTGCATCTACATCGCGCCCATGCGCTCGCTCGTCGCCGAGATGAAGGGCAGCTTCGAGAAGCGCCTCTCCGCCTACGGACTCAAAGTGGGCGAGCTGACGGGAGACCACCAGATGAGCAAGGAGCAGCTCGTCGAGACGCAGCTCATCGTCTGCACTCCCGAGAAGTACGACGTCATCACGCGCAAAGGCTCGTCCTTTTGCATGGAGTTGAGAGTGTATTCCACGCGTGGGCGCGAGCGCGAGCGCCGTTCTGGTTCAGGCGGCGAGCGTTCCTACACTCAGCTAGTCCGACTGGTGATCTTCGACGAGATCCACCTGCTGCACGACGGCAGGGGGCCCGTGCTCGAGGCGCTCGTGGCCAGGTGGGCGGCCTGCTGCATGGCGGCTCGTCTCTGGCAACGGTTTCTTCGCTAGCGATGTCGTCGCTGCAGGACGATCCGCCAGATGCAGCAGACGCAGGAGGAGGTGCGACTGGTGGGCTTGTCGGCGACGCTGCCCAACTACCAGGACGTGGCGCTGTTCCTGCGCGTCAAGCCCGAGCAGCTGTTCCACTTCGACAACAGCTACCGGCCCGTGCCGCTCGAGCAGACGTACATCGGGATCACGGAGAAGAAGGCGCTGAAGCGGTTCACGACGGCCAACGAAGTGCTCTACGAGAAGATCATCGAGCAGGCGGGCCGGGCGCAGGTGCTCGTGTTCGTCCACTCGCGCAAGGAGACGGGCAAGACGGCACGCGCCGTCCGCGACGCCTGCCTCGAGCGCGACACGCTCTCCTACTTCCTCAAGGAGGGCAGCGCCTCCACCGAGATTCTCCGCAACGAGGCCGACCAGGTCAAGAACCCCGAACTCAAGGAGCTACTGCCCTACGGATTCGCCATTCATCACGCCGGCATGACCAGGTCTCCGCGCGCGTGCCTGCCGACCCCCGCCGCGCACTGCCTGTCTGTCTGTCGCTGGTACGCAATTCCTGCTTTAGAATGGACCGCACGCTCGTCGAGGACCTGTTCGCCGACAAGCACATTCAGGTGCTCGTCTCCACCGCCACCCTGGCCTGGGGCGTCAACTTGCCCGCGCACACGGTCATCATAAAGGGCACGCAGGTCAGAGACAGACCCCACGCTGACCTGTCTTGGCTGTTCCCTTGGGAACGCGAGCTGGTGGATAGCTATGGATGGGGCAGGAGAGCGGAGGTCGCGTTGCAGGTGTACAACCCCGAAAAGGGCAAGTGGGTGGAGCTGGGCGCGCTCGACGTCATGCAGATGCTGGGCCGGGCGGGCCGTCCGCAGTACGACACCAAGGGTCGCGGAATTATGCTGACGAATCACTCGGAGCTCCAGTACTACCTGTCGCTCATGAACCAGCAGGTGAGCGTCGTGTCGCGGCGCGCGTGGCGACGCCGACTTGAGAGGTGTTGGATGTGGAAGAGGCGCGCGCGCGCTGCTCGCAGTTGCCGATCGAGAGCCAGATGATCAGTCGACTGACGGACTGTCTGAACGCCGAGATTGTGCTGGGCAGTGTGGCGACGGTGAAGTAGGCGATGGACTGGCTCGCCTACACCTACCTCTACGTGCGCATGATCCGCAACCCCTCCCTCTACGGCGTCGCCCCAGACGAGCTCAAGGCCGACCCCACGCTCGAGGCACGCCGCGCCGACCTCGTGCACACGGCCGCCAGCCAACTCGACAAGTCCAATCTCGTCAAGTACGACCGCAAGAGCGGACACCTACAGGTACATCCTTCTTCTTGAACGGTGCCGCCCGAGAAGCGTGGACGCGCCGCTCACTCACTCACTCACTCGCTCGCAGCTCACGGAGCTGGGCCGTATCGCGTCGCACTACTACATGACGCACGAGACGATGCAGACCTACCACCAACTCTTGAAGCCCACCATCGGCGAGATCGAGCTGCTGCGCATCTTCTCACTGTCGAGCGAGTTCAAGTCAGTGAGCGCTGACGATGAATTCCAGTGGCGAGTCGTCGATCGCGGCTGTGTCGCTCGACTAGGCAGATCGCGGTGCGCGAGGAGGAGAAGCTGGAGCTGCAGAAGCTGGCCGAGCGCGTGCCCGTGCCCATCAAGGAGTCGCTGGAGGAGCCGTCGGCCAAGACCAACGTCCTCCTACAGGCCTACGTCTCGCAGCTCAAGCTCGACGGATTCGCGCTCCAGAGGTCTGCCTGCCCCCCCCCCCTCCCTCCCCTACCTCCCCACAGCGCGCGCTGCCGGTGGGCGCTCACGCGACATGCCTCTTCCAGCGACATGGTCGTCATCGCTCAGAGCGCCGGCCGACTCATGCGCGCTCTCTTCGAGATCGCCCTTTGGAGAGGATGGGCGCAGCTGGCTGAGGTACGACGCTCATCAGCCCGAGCCAGACTCGCGTTCCGTCTCACCGGCTCGCGTGCTCCGATGCGTGTGCTTGTGCTGCAGAAGCTGTTGTCGCTGTGCAAGATGGTGGACCGACGCCAGTGGCAGTCGATGAACCCGCTGCGTCAGTTCAAGAAGATCCCAGAGGAGGTGGTGAAGAAGATCGAAAAGAAGAACTTCCCCTTCGACCGACTCTACGACCTCTCGGCCGCCGAACTGGGCGAGCTCATCCGCATGCCGCGCATGGGCAAGCCCCTCCACAAATACGTTCATCAGGTGCGCCCGCGCAGCCGCTGGCCGTGCCGTCCGGACGAAGACCGCTTTCAGTTTCCGAAGCTGGAGCTGACGAGTCACGTGCAGCCGATCACGCGCTCGACGCTGAAGGTGGAGCTGACGGTGACGCCCGACTTCCAGTGGGACGACAAGGTGCACGGCCACTCGCAGGCCTTCTGGATCTTCGTCGAGGACGTCGACGGAGAGGTGATACTCCACCACGAGTTCTTCCTGCTCAAGAGGTACGGGCGGCGCCACGGCCCGTCTGGCGGCCCTTTGCTTGCTGCACTCCTTGCCCTACTCCCCTAGGAAGTTCGCCGAAGACGAGCACCAGCTGAAGTTCTTCGTGCCGGTCTTCGAGCCGCTGCCGCCCATGTACTTCCTGCGCGTGCTCTCGGACAAGTGGCTGGGCGCGGCCGCGACCCTGCCCGTCTCCTTCCGCCACCTGATCCTCCCTGAGAAGTACCCGCCGCCCACGGAGCTGCTGGACCTGCAGCAGCTCAAGCTCGACGCCCTCCGCAACGCCGACTACGAGCAGATCTACCGCGCCGTCGGCATCAGCGGCTTCAACGCCGTGCAGACGCAGGGTGCGCGTGCGTGCGTGCGTGCGTGCGTGCGTGCGTGCGTGCGTGCGTGCGTGCGTGCGTGCGTGCGTGCGTGCCCCGCGCTAACGTACGCGCTGCCACCTTGCAGTCTTCCACATGCTCTACAACAGCGACGACAACGCGCTCGTGTGCGCGCCCACGGGGAGCGGCAAGAAGGTCTGCGCCGAGTTTGCCATGCTCCGTCTCTTCGAGAACAGACCCCAGGCCAAAGTCGTTTTCGTCACGCCCGTCCACGCCATGGCCATCCAGGTGCGCCGCCGCCGGCCCGGCCAACCCTAGCCACTCAACGTGGAAGACTGGAAGCCCCTCGCTTGCAGGTGTTCCAAGACTGGACAGAGCGTCTGGGCAAGACGCTGGGCAAGAAGGTCGTGATGCTGACGGGCGAGACGGCGACGGACCTGAAGCTGCTGGCCAAGGGCCACGTCGTTGTGTCCACGCCCGACAAGTGGGACATCCTCTCGCGGCGCTGGAAGCAGCGCAAGAACGTCCAGGCGGTCGGCTTGTTCATCGCCGACGAGCTGCACATGATCGGCGGCGAGGACGGGGTGGGTGCGCCGCGTGAGCGAGCGTGCCCTGAATCGCGCTCGCGCTTCAGCCGACGCTCGAGGTGGTCTGCTCGCGCATGCGCTACATGTCCTCGCAGCTCTCTTCGGCCGCCGCCGCCGGCGGCGGCGGGGGGGCGTCTGTGCGCCTCGTGGCGCTGTCGACGTCGCTGAGTAACGCGCGCGACGTGAGCCAGTGGCTGGGCTGCCCTCAGGCCGCCACGTTCAACTTCCACCCGAGCGTGCGGCCGCTGCCGCTCGAGGTGCACGTCCAGGGCTTCAACGTCAGTCACGCGGCCAGCCGGCTCGGCGCCATGACCAAACCCGTCTACTCGGCCGTCGTCAAGCTGGCCGGCGTGCTGAAGCCGAAGCCGGCGCTCGTGTTTGTGCCGAACAGGAAGCAGAGCCGCGTCACGGCCATCGACCTCCTCACGCTCGCCGCCTCCGAAAACCAGCCTACGCGCTTCCTACAGTTCCCAGTCGACGACCCCGACCTCGCCAAGGCCCTAGACCGCCTCGAGGACAAGACCCTCAAGGTCCCACCCACCACTGCCCCCTCGGCGCCGTTTCAGCGCCTCCTCCGCTTGCAGGAGACGCTCAGCAGCGGCGTGGGCTACCTACACGAAGGCCTGGCCGAGGCCGACAAGAAGCTCGTAGAGCAGCTTTTCAACGGCGGCGCTATTCAGGTAATCGGTTCGGCGCTCGGCCAGAGAAGTGGCGCTGGTCTTGTAGTTGTTGTGTCGGTGTGAAAAGAGTGGGGCTCGCCTGTTCGCAGGTGCTGGTGTGCAGCAAGTCGCTGTGCTACGCGGCCCGGGTGAGCGCCTACCTGGTGGTGGTGATGGACACGCAGTCGTACAACGGCAAGCTGCACGCCTACGAGGACTACCCCATCACCGACCTCCTACAGATGGTCGGCAAGGCCAACCGGCCCTTCGCTGACGACGACGGTGCGTCCACTAGAGCTCGAGAGACGTTGTTCTTGCGGCCGGCCGGCCGAGCGAGAGACGCGTTCGAGCGTTGCAGCGAAGTGCCTACTGCTGTGCCAGTCGTCGAAGAAGGACTTCTACAAGAAGTTCCTGCAGGAGCCGCTGCCGGTGGAGAGCCACCTGGACCAGTGCCTGCACGACCACTTCAACGCCGAGATCGTGACGAAGACGATCCAGAACAAGCAGGACGCGATCGACTACCTCACCTGGACCTTCATCTATCGGCGCATGACGCAGAACCCCAACTACTACAACCTGCAGGGCGTCACGCACCGCCATCTCTCCGACCACCTCTCGGAGCTGGTCGAGTCGACGCTCAACGACCTCGAGCAGTCCAAGGTCTCGCTCGCTCGCTCGCTCGCTCGCCGCTTCCGCTCTCCTCCGACTCGAGACCGCCCTTTAGTGCATCGCCATCATCGACGAGATGGACACGCAGCCGCTGAATCTGGGCATGATCGCCGCCTACTACTACATCAACTACACGACCATTGGTGGGGGAGGCCGCTTGGCGCACACTTGCTTCTCGGGCCCAGTCCGTCTAGCGGTGCCGCGTCGGTGTTGTCGCGTTTGCAGAGCTGTTCAGCATGTCGTTGAGCGCGAAGACGAAGATCCGCGGCCTCGTCGAGATCATCTCGAGCGCCAGCGAGTTCGAGTCCGTGCCCATCAGGCACAAGGAGGACAGCGTCCTGAAGCAGCTCGCCGCCCGCCTCCCCAACAAGCCCCAGAGTCAGAAGTTCACCGACCCGCACGTCAAGGTGAGTCGGTCCTCCTCACGGGACGTTCTGTGCAGACCGTGATGCGTGTCGACCGCCGTCGCTGTCCATTCAGGTGAACCTGCTGCTGCAGGCGCACCTCTCGCGCATCCAACTACCAGCCGAGCTGCAGCAGGACAGCGAGACGCTCGTCTTGAGTGAGTCGGCAGAACGACGGAGAGCGCGCGCGTAGGGGAAGGCTCGCGCACACTCTCTCGCCCTCTCGACTTCAGGCAAGGCGGTGCGGCTGGTGCAGGCGTGCGTGGACGTGCTCTCTAGCCAGGGCTGGCTCTCGCCCGCGCTGGGCGCCATGGAGCTGGCGCAGATGCTGACGCAGGCCATGTGGAACAAGGACTCCTACTTGAAGCAGCTGCCCCACTTCGAGCAGCAGCTCATCAAGCGATGCGCCGACAAGGTGCGCGCCCGCGTCTGTCCTTTCTCCTTCGTCACGAAGGAGCGAACGCGGGCGCCTTTGGTTGCAGAAGGTGGAGACGGTGTTCGACGTCATGGACATGGAGGACGATGCGCGCGAGAAGCTGCTCCAGCTCACCGAGGCGCAGATGGCGGACGTGGCGCGCTTCTGCAACCGCTACCCCAATGTCGAGCTGAGCTACGAAGTTCTCGACAAGAACCACATCAAGCCGTGCGTTCCCCGTCCAGTCGTCCAGCTGTGGGGGCTGCGTTGATTGGAGCGCGCTCTCGATTTGTAGGGGCCAGCTGGTGAACGTGCAGGTGACGCTCGAGAGGGAGGACGAGATCGTGGGGCCCGTCATCGCGCCCTTCTTCCCGCAGGTGCGCGTCGCGTCGCCTCGCCGCCTGGTGGACGTGGACGAGCCTCGCGCCTGGTCGGTGTCGGTTGCAGAAACGCGAGGAGGGCTGGTGGCTGGTGGTGGGTCAGCCGAAGAGCAACCAGCTCGTCTCCATCAAGCGCGTCAACCTACAGCAGAAGGCGCAGATCAAGCTCGACTTCGTCGCGCCCCCCTCCTCCGCCTCCTACACGCTCTTCTTCATGTCCGACTCCTACATGGGCTGCGACCAGGAGTACAAGTTCAGCGTCGACCTCCGTCAGCACCACCACCGCGCCGACGACGACGACGCCTCCGCCACCGCCGGCGCGCGCAAGAGGCGCCGCGACGACTGACACGACGCGTCTCTGCAGTTCGTACACGCGCCGCGCACTCTGCCTCCCCCCATGTCCGTGTTGGCAGTCGGCGGTCCTGACAATTTTAATGGTTGAAGCCGATTTGGTTGTGTGATGCGCACTACGCTACACATCCGTCGTACGCACGTAGTCGGATGGGCAGAGTCGTCTTGGGGCCGTTGAACGGTTTGCACGTGAGGCCGTATTTATAGTAGCGGCAGGTACATAGGACTTGCTACGAGCAAAACGGCAGCGCTGGCCCTTGCGGACGCGGTAGTGGGGGAGTCTGGAGAGCGTTGCGTCCCGCAACCAATCTCGTCTCGTGCGGGACGCCCTTCTGAAGGACGACGTCTACGCGAGACTCCTTCACACCTCTGCGCTCCGGCCGATCTGTCCGCTGCACTGCCACTCGTTCTCGACCGCCGCTGTCAACGCACTAGCCTTGCCTGGGCGCGCACTGTACCGCGAGTCACTTCAGAGTTGAACGGGCCCCAGGCGGGAAACAGGTCATTCAGGCGGCACCCACCAACGCACTCTACCTACACGTCGTTATTTCGCGCAAGAAACTCACCACACGATCGCTAGATCGCTAGGGTGAAAGCACCGTTTAGAAGCTTGGCATACTCAGCCCGCGTGAACACACTGATTAACTTGACTAGCGCCCTTGCCCGAGCCGTCGGCGCGACAGTTCTTTCGGCGCTCGATCGAGCCAGAGTCAGACTCTTCAGGCACACACCTCGATAAGACGTCCCTCCACCCACTCGACAGCCCAACCTTCGAGCGTTCAGCGTCAGCGCCGCCTCCGCTTCGAGTGACTCTCATATGGCATATCTCATATCAATCAGTATGACTCTTATGGTGCGAAACGATACTGCAAACAGCTTTGCTTCTTTTACCGGAATAATGCGGTAAGTGCATAAGTGCGGTATGCAGTAAACCGGTTTCCTAACGACCAGTCAATGGTCGCAAACTTTATCAAGACCAGCGAGCAAGACACTAGTCGCCAGTCACATGCCAGAGTCCGAGTGCGCATCAGGGGGGGAAGGCGCCGTCTTCTTCGGTGGCCGTGTACGTGTTGAGGGTGTCGAGGGAGCGGCCCTGGACTCCGCGCTCGAAGTGGCCCGCCGCTAAGGGCAGGGCCCGGCCGTTGGGCAGACGCGCGCCGGGCCTGCGCAGCTCGTCGAAGTAGGCGTGGTCGCAGGCGTCGGCCGCGGTCGCGCGCCGTTGGGTCTCGTAGACGAGCAGGCGAGTCATCAGCAGGTCGAAGGCGGTGGCGGGGAAGTGGACGAGCCGCTCGGCCATCTTCTGGAAGGTGGACGCAGTGGGCGCGTCGTCGGCGGCCGGTTCGCGGCGGCCGAAGAAGCGACGCATGGCGTCAGCGTCGAGGTCGGCTGCGGAGCGGGGCGCCAGCAGCTCGTCGAGTTGCCTCGACGACGGCACGCCCAGCACCGAGAGGATCTGGCGCATCTGGTCGGCGTTGCTGCGGCCCGGCAGGAAGACGCGTCCCGTCGTCATCTCGGCCAGCACGCAGCCGGCGGCCCAGACGTCCACCTTGGTGCCGTAGCGCCGATTGCCCAGGATCAGCTCTGGCGCCCGGTAGAAGCGCGTCACTTGGTAGGCGGTCGACTCGGCCCCGTAGATGGGCGCCATTGGCTTGGCGTTGCCGAAGTCGGCGAGCCGGAGGAGGTGCGTGGCCGGCTCGACAAGCAGGTTCTGCGGCTTGACGTCGCGGTGGCAGATGCCGCGCAGATGGCAGTAGGCGAGCGCGCGCAGCAGCTGGAAGGCGTAGAGTCGCGAGTAGGTGTGCTGGAAGCCGTGCAGCTGTGAGCGCCGCTGTCGCAGCTGCTCGTGCAGCGTCGACGGCATGTAGTCGAACGCCTTGGTGCGCACGAGGCGGTCGTCGACCGTCTTGTCCCAGACGTAGAGCGGCCGGATGATGTTCACGTGGCAGAGGTCTCGCAGCAGCTCCACCTCGCGGTCGTCGTCGAGGCGGCGCTCGGCGGCCGGCGGCCAGGACTTCTTCAAGGCGACGAACGCGCTGCGTCGGAACTTGTTCGTCTTCGGATCCAAGACGGACAGGCGGCAGCGGTAGACGTTGCTGAAGACGCCGCTGCCGATCAGCGTCCCTTCGCTCATGGCCACCGTGCGCCGGCGGTACTGCATGCCACGGCGCCGGATCTCCCAAGCATCCGTCTTTCGCCAGCCGCCGCCCACGCCGACGCCGCGAGCCGACGCAGCCGCGTCGTTGATGCTCTCCGCCGACGACGACGACGCAGCCGCCCTGTCCTGTACCTCGCCCGATGGCTCCACACTCGCCATATTTCCTTTACTGTTCACTCCTCACATTCGTTAGTCTATTCAATTCCAATTCTGATCTCTTTGTGCGTCTTGTACATACTATGTACTCACATACACGCGTAAGAAATGCGCTGTCAATTATTGGGTCACTTCACAATGTGTACAGTTATGAATGTGTGGTCAAGGTCCAAGGAATCGTTAGGCAGGCATATCTGCATACAGTAATGTACAAGTTACAAGGTACTGTAATGTACGCCATGCGCCAATTGTTTCTCAACTTTTTAACAAATACGTCGGTGTTGTGGGGCGTAGACGAATCGGTTAGTTGCGTTTCATGATGACTGTGTTTATTAGTGCACTTCAATACATGTGTGTACGAGCGCGTGGGCCGCAACGCGCTCTTCGTCCAGAGCCAGCGCTCCCGCCGCTGCCAGTCCCCGAAGGAGCGCGGCGTCGGCCCTCCCCCTCCTCTCCCCACTCCCCTACAGCTCCTAGTCGACGACATGCTCGCCTTCGACTGGCGCCACCGACGCTCCATCGCGCAGGTCCGCCGCTCACCCAACTTGGCCGCAGCCGCACAGCCGCACTCGCAGTTAACCCCTGAACGAATCTGTGAATGTGCATGAATGATGTACCATGCAGTAGACCAATCAGGAACTTCGAGCGAGCACACAGTGCTAATGTGGAAGAGACGCAGTCGACGCTAACATCAAACAACATCAAAGAAACAAACAAACAAACAAACGCTTGCATGACTGGTTCAAGATCTGGCTGCCCTAGTCGGCGTGTCGTTATCGTTGTCGTGTTCAGTACATATTTTTGCGTCGAAGGTTGTGTTCGCTTTTCTACAGTAGTTGGTGCTTACCCATAGTCGTGGCATTTTGGCGAACTTTTTTATTTGCCCCCGGGTTTGAGTGAGGTAAGCGCATATAGAGGACGGGATGGGCTGGTTGGCTTTGTTGGCCGTTGCGACGGCGTTGGCCATCTGCGATGCAACTGGCGAAGTGTCGGTGGAGGAGGTGGTTCGAACGGTGGACCTGACGTCTCAAGTGGTCCGTCTCACGACCGAGTACAGCCTGGAGAACAAGGGCTCCTCTGCCGTCGACCGTTTCGTGTTCGGCCTGGACGACTCGAGTGCCGAGCATCTCGCCTTTCTTGGCGTCAAGGTCGAGGTGAGCTGCACGTCGCTGCTTGCTCGTCCTCCTCTGCCTCTGCTGACGCGGAAGCCGTTGACAGGCCGAGAAAGGGAAGAAAGCTGTGCCGTCCAAATGGGCTGCCGCGGCCTCTCAACCCAAGTACTAACGATTTGTGTCGTTTGCCAGTGCTGCGCTACGCCCCCTTAGGTCTGGTGCCCGTTTCTACGAGTCGACGCTACCCACTCCGTTGGCGGTGGGCAAAAAGACGAAGGTGGTGGTGGAGGCGCACGTGACGCACTTACTCGCCCCATTCCCAACTGAGATCGCGCAAGCGGATCGGCAGTAAGCGGCCTCGTCGTGCCGCCTGTTCGCGGTCTCGAGTGTGGTGGCTGCTACGTGAGGTACTTGCAGATTGGTGGTGTATACGGGCCTGGTGCACGCGCCCTCGCCCTACTCTGCTCGCAAGTCGACGACCAAGGTGAAGCTTCCGCAGTCGGCCAGCGCTCCCGAGGACTACAGCAAGAAGCCGGCGCCCGTCAAGCTCGACGGATCCACTCTCCTCTACGGGCCCTACACCGATGTGGAGGCGTCGACGGCGGGGCCTCCGCTTCGCGTCCACTTCGAGAGCAACGCCGCCTTTCTCGTGGTCAACCACCTGAAGCGCCACATCGAGGTGTCGCATTGGGGTGAGTGAGGAGCCGCGCCGCGACGTCAGGGAAGACGGCGACGCAGCGCGCGGCGCGTGCAGGCAACATCGCGGTCGAGGAGTACCTGGAGGTGCGCCACGAGGGCGCCGCCCTCAAGGGCCCCTTCTCGAGGCTCGACTTCCAGCGCGACCACCGCGAGCACATGCCCGCCGTGCGCGCCTTCAAGGTACGCCTGTCCCCCCTCCCCCTCCCTCCCGCCCTCCCTCCGTCCCTCCCCACCCCTCTCGTGGCCAACCGATGCCGACGACGAGGACACTCTGCTCAGACGTTGTTGCCGGCCGCCGCTCGCGACGTCTACTACCGCGACGAGATCGGCAATATCTCGACGAGTCACATGCGCGCCTCCGAGGACTACGTCCAGTTGGACATCCGGCCGCGCTTCCCTCTCTTCGGTCCGCCTCCGCTCTCTTGCGCTGTCAGCGCGTGTGGGGGGTGGGGCTGGAGCGAAAATGGGCCTTGTAGGTGGCTGGAAGACGAACTACTACATTGGCTACAACGTGCCCAGCTACGAGTACGTCTACTCGAAGGGCAGTCGGCACGCGCTGAGGATGCGCTTCGTCGACCACGTGCTCGACCACGCGGTCGTCGACGAAGCGCTCGTCAAGATCGTACTGCCAGAAGGCGCTAAGTGAGCCCAGACTCGCCCAATACGCGCGCCGTGGACGAAGAGCGGCGCCGGCGCGTCGACAGGGATATTCGCCTCAAGGCGCCCTACGACGTGGAGCGGCAGGAGCAGCAGCTGCTCCACACCTACCTCGACACGACCGGCCGGCCCGTCGTCTCGGCAAGCAAGCGAAACCTGGTCGACCAGCACATTCAGGACTTCGAGGTGCTCTCACCGCTACTGCGCGGCCTCTCATATGCTGAGCCGGTCGTGGCGTCGCCGACTGCGCTTTAGCTCTATTACACGTTCGAGAAGACGGCGCTGATCCGTGAGCCTCTGATGCTCGTCGCCGCCTTCATGGCTCTCTTCCTCGTCGTCATCGGCTGGGTACGTCTCGACTTCACCATCGCCAAGGTGACTCGTCCTCCGAGCGTGTCGGTCGTCGTCGGTGCGTGGACGCGCGCGCTCGGTGCCGCCGTCAGGACGAGGCGTCGGAGTCGCGTCTGAAGCTGCGCGGTCTGCTCAGCTCGCTCATGGACGCCCACTCTGCGCGTCTCGGCTCCTACGAGGACTGGGAGGCGGCAGTCGCCTCCTACAAGGCGTCCAAGGTCTGCGCGTCTCCGCCTCTCCCTCAGCCGTTCGGCGCGGCGCTCGAGGTCGCGTGACGCCTCGCGCAGGACGCGGTCGCGCTCTCGGCGGCGCGCAAGCAGGTCGAGGCCGAGCTCAAGGAGACGCAGCAGAAGACGACCGAGCTCCAGGCGCTCGTCAAGCCCGACAGCGCCGACTGGGCCGACAAGGTGAGGCTGTGCCGGCACTCGGTAGTCGCTGCAGCGCCGTCCGCTGCAGATAGGCGAGCTACAGAAGATGGACAAGACGGCGCGCGATCTGCTGGCCAGCGTCCAGTCTGCGACGGAACGCTTCGTCGCGGGTTCGTCCTGCCGACGCGCGTCCTGTCCATGTTCGTTAGACTTTGGTTTTTGCAGGCAAGTTGAACAAGTCGCAGCTGGCCGATCAAGACAAGCAGAGCAAGTCGAAGCTCGAGGAGACGCGGGAGAAGATGAATCAAGTCGTCTACAGTCTGTAGTCGGCCAACGAGCCGCGATCGCGCCTTAGGCCGATCCACTGCTCTGACATGTTAGGCTATTGGCTCCGGTTACTTAGTGGGCCCAAGTTCATCGCCACCGTCGTATCGTTGTGTTCTCCTTTCTGTTCGAGACGTCGCGGGGTTTGCCTATCAACGCTTGTTATTGTTCCGCCGTGTTCTAGAGGGCGGCGCACTTGGACGTATTGTAGTCCGAGAGATATCCGTTTTTTTCAAACCATCCATCGCCGTCACGACCTCGTCACCGTCATGACAGCACTCAAAAGTATTTTGAGTTGTGCCGCTGTCCCGCGTTTAGCGCCCGTCGAAAAGCGTGTAGGCATGCCGCCCGTCCTGCCGGAATATCAAAAATAGACCGAGTAGCATGACGGGTTCGTATTGATCCGCAGGGCAGGCTGCTTTACAAATAGCGACTGAGAATTACGGCGTGTCGGCATTCGAACAGCTACATTTACAGTAGTACTAGACGTTTCTGAATGGAGACGTGTCTTTCAAACATCGATCAATACGATACCGCCTACGGGCTTTAGCATTCCGTTGCGCGTAGTGCTCGGTGGGTTGTGATACGACTGAGGCGGGGAATACCCGATCCATGTGAACCATGTGCACCATGTGAACCATGTGAACGAGATAGCTCTCGTTATTTCGGTGCGACACTTTTTATCTGTCTCTCCGTCAAAGGCTTTTGAGAAACAATATTTAATTTTGTTTATTTGGAATGTTTGCGTCTGTTTTTTTCTATGTATGTTACTTCCATGTTATAAAGTTTTTATTATTTATGTTGTTTTTATTGTTTCAATGTTTGCGTTTCAGGTCTGCTTTTACTGAACTGCTTATTATTCCAGCTTGATGTCGTCTGTTGTATTTCGTGGCCGCAGCAGTTGTGTAGTAAACAGAGTCACAACAAACACATTTCACAAAACTCACAAAAAAAGTCACGAGCGAGCAGAAAAATCAACCAGAGCGACGAAGTTCAGTCGAGTGCACATCTCTCAATCAGGGTGGCATAAAGATATTTACAAAAGTGAAGAAAAATGTATTAATGCAACCCTACTGTCAAGGAAACTATTCACCAACCAGTAGGTAAATCAGTGCTCGCTGACGTGAGATTCCTGCCTCTGTTCGTTTTTCGAGAAGAAAAGACGCACTTCTCGAAGTTGTCAGCCATGGGATGTACGTACTGCGTTCCCCGCACGCGATACGTCCACTCGTCTATTCCACTTCTGCTTGCGACCAACACTCGTCATGTCTATAAATTTGTAAATCTATTAATTTTACTAAGTTATTATTACTTTACTATTTTATTTATTATTTACCTATTATTAGCTTCAATATAACGTTCGAAAAGAGTAACGAACCATTTGAAAAAAGCAACGAATGTTGTTGGTCTTGCATCTGTCCCCATTTGCCATACGAGTCCACAAAGACGTCTTTGCTGTTCTTTAGAGACGGAGCAGTCAACAAAAAAAGGAGGCCGATTTTTTTCCCGGTTCCAGTCTATGGGGAACACTTGCCGAAAATTTAATGGCTCTCTCGTCGTCATTGCTGCCGTGCAGCAACAAAGACGCTGCCTGCTCAAAACTGTCTACAAATTCGTCCTCCGCCATTGCTTTTTTGCGCGAAAATGGCCAAAAAACAAAAACTCCGCTCTCCGTATGTGGGTTTCCCTAAAAGGGGGAGAAAAGAAAAAGAATTGGAAAAAGGTCTTAGGTATTTGGCTAACCCCTTTAGAGATATGCGAGACGGAAAGACAAGAGAAAAAAATGTCGCACCGAAATAACGGAGCTCTCGTTCACATGGTTCACATGGTGCACATGGTTCACATGGATCGGGTATTCCCCTGAGGCGGCTTTTTCTCCGCCGCTGCTGTTTGCATTCCTCGACGAGCGTTGCGGCCGACTCGGCGGCCATGCCAGGGACGGCGGTCGAGGGCGAGGCGGCCTGTGCGGCGGCGACTGGCGGTCCGTCCAACTGCGATGCAACTACAGTCGAGCAGTTTCCCGTAACGCGCGCCCCGGCCGTCGGCAGCTCTGCGACGATGACTGCCGCTAGCGACGACGACGCGCCCTGCGACTACTTTGGAGGCCTCACGGCGCGTCAACTCTTCTCCGAGCCCTGCGGAATCACCTACAAGTGGGGGGGGGGGGGCGAGCGAGCGAGTGAGACGGATTGAAGCGATTGTCGGCAGCAAGCGTATGTTTCAGCGACTTTATCATTCTACCCGGCTATATCGACTTTCAAGCGAGTGAGGTGCAGTTGGCGACGCTGCTGACGAAGAAGATCGCGCTGAAGGCGCCGCTCGTCAGCTCGCCCATGGACACCGTCACCGAGTCGGACATGGCCATCGCGATGGCGGTTCGTGCACTGGGGGGGGGGGGATGGAGCGTGCGCCGCGCACGGATCGGAGCCGTTGCAGCTAAACGGCGGCATTGGCATCATTCACCAGAACTTCAAGTCGGTGGAGGAGCAAGTGGAGGAGGTAGCTAAAGTCAAGGTGAGCCAGTCCTCCCGCGGTGGGAGACCTTGAACGGCGACGGCGCGACACTTGCTTGCAGCGCTACAAGCAGGGCTTCATTCAAAACCCCGTGACGATCGGCCCCGATGCGACGGTGGCCGACCTGTGCGAGATCAAGCGCAAGTTCGGCTTCACGGGCACGCCCGTGACGGACAGCGGGCGCGTGGGCGGCCGACTGCTGGGCCTGGTGACGTCGCGCGACGTCGACTTCATCAAGGACGACAAGAAGCTGGCGACGCGAATACGCGACGTGCGCCGGCCCCCCGCCTCGGCGTCGGCCAGACGCGCGCGTGTGAGCACGGAGACGCGACGCAGGTGATGACTCCGCGCGCGAAGCTCGACACGGGCACCGAGTCCATGACGCTCACCAAGGCCTACGAGATCATGACGGAGAATCGCAAAGGTGGACACCAGCAACGGCCCGCATGAATCATTGCCAGAAATACTCATCGTGTGTCGCGCGTCGCAGGCAAGCTGCCGATAGTGAACGACAAGGACGAGCTGGTGGCGCTGTTGGCTCGCACCGACCTGAAGAAGTCGCGCGATTTCCCGCTCAGCAGCTACGACAGTCAGGGCCGACTGCTCGTCGGCGCCGCCGTGAGCACGCGCGACGACAGCCTCCGAGTCGTCCACAGACTCGTCGAGGCGGGTGTCGACGTTGTCGTCATCGTGAGTCAGCCCTTCCTGCCCTCTCCTATGGCCGACTGGGCGCTTGCCACGCCCTCTCGCGACCACTGCCGCTCCCTTGCCGACGACGACGACGACGACGACGAGGACGCATGGGAGGTGAATTCGCTCGCGCGTTGTGTTGTCAGCACGAGAGGAGGGCAGGCACCTCGCATGCGTCCTTCGTCGTCGTCTTCGTCGTCGGCACCGCAGCACCGCGCCTTCTGAGGCGCGCGCACGTCACGGCGCCCAGTCGGCTACACCCACGTTCTGTGTGTGTGTGCACCGGAACCGCGTGCACAGTAGCGCGTCCCTGGTGTAGGACTCGTCGCAAGGCAACAGTCGCTACCAGATTGAGATGCTGCGCAGACTCAAGGACGAGTACGCGAGCCTCCAAGTCATTGCCGGCAATGGTCCGTGATCCCTGCACTGCAGGGAGTGAGTGGGCGGTGCCACCATGTCTAGCCACAGCTTTCAGTGGTCACGGCGAAGCAGGCCAAGAACTTGATCGAGGCGGGCGCCGACGGCCTTCGCGTGGGAATGGGAAGCGGCTCGATTTGCATCACTCAGGAAGGTGAGTCGTCCGTGGCCGCGTGGCGTTGCGTCGAGTCGCCTCTTGGCTGGCGGAGGGCGTGTGACGGAGTGGGTTGTTGGTTGGTTGCAGTGATGGCGGTGGGGCGGGCGCAGGCGCGCGCCGTCTTCGAGGTCTCGATGGAGGCGCGGAGGTCGGGCGTGCCCGTCATCGCCGACGGCGGCATCAAGAGCGTCGGCTGCATCACCAAGGCGCTCTCCGTCGGCGCCTCCACCGGTACCGCGTCGGCCGTCGACCGCGCGCCTGCGCCCGGCCGGCTCGCAGAAGGCGGCGTTTCGTTCTCTCTCTCTCTCTCGCTTCCAGTGATGATGGGCTCGCTGTTGGCCGGCACGTCCGAGTCTCCGGGCGAGTACTTCTGGGGCCCGAACGGCATCCGGCTGAAGAAGTACCGCGGCATGGGCTCCCTCGACGCCATGGAGAAGCACAGCGCCAGCAGTGAGCGCTACTTCCAAAAGTGCGTGTCTGGAACGTGGCCTGGCGTGGCGTGGGCGCCTGGGCGCGCAACGGTGCGATGCGGCGCCGGTGCAGCGACGCGGACGCGATCAAGGTGGCGCAGGGCGTGACGGGCACGATCCGCGACCGCGGCTCCGTGCACAACTTCGTGCCGTACATTCTCGAGGCGGTCCGCCACGGCTTCCAGGACATCGGCGTGCGCGGACTCGCCCAGCTCGCGCTCGCCGTTCGCGCCGGAGACGTCCGCTTCGAGCGACGCTCGCCCAGCTCGCAGCACGAAGGCGCCGTACACTCCCTGCACACCTACGAACGCCGCGAGTGGTAGCCCTCCCTCCCCCCCCCCCTCTCCCTAGTCAGTAGACGCGACGCGATCGACTCCGAGTCCCTACGACAAGTCGCATCAATCGACAAGTTAGCATCTTCTATAGATTGCGGGTCGTCGAGAAGGAAAGAAAGAGAAAGAGGGAGTTACAGTGCTGTTTTGTGCGTTGCGTTTCGTAGCCCATGCGCGCATTAGTGGTCACTTTCTGTTCAATTCGCGTTTGATGTTCTCAGTCTGTCGACACTCCAGATGTGCGAGCCTTAATTGTGCGAATAAAGGGATCGTTTGCTCGCACGTCCACTGTGTGGACTGATCCGTCTTACCGTATTCTGCTGAGCGATGAGTTCGTTGGTAGGTGCTAACGCAGAGGCCGTTGTGTGTAGCTGAGAAAAATGGCTGATAGCGGTGCGCCGAACGCGTCGGCGGAGGCGGTGGTGGGGAACGTGACGATCAGCGCGACGGAGTCGGCGCTCGCGTACGCGTCCCTCTACGGCATGGCGCTGTTCTGCGTCTTCTTCGGCTCCTACGCCTCGCTCTGGTTCGTGGAACGCCAGACGCGCCAGCTGCGCAAGAAGATCGAGAGCAGCATCACGTGGGACGAGGCAAAGTGGTTCCCCCTCACCGCCAGCGCCGTCCTCTTCTCGCTCTATGTCTTCTTCAAGTATGGCGACAACCTACAGACTCACGGTACCGAGGCCGGCCAACGCTACTGCGACACGCTCGCGCACGTGGGCAGTTGTATAGGCTTGGAGCTTCTCGATCGATTCCTTCCGAAACTGGCAGCCCGACTATCGGCGTTCACCGCGTCTCCCCAGACGGCGGCGGCGGGGGCAGCGGCGTCGAATGCGACGGCGGTCTCCTGCACGCTGTTGGACTGCGTGCCGCGTCTCAACAAGGCGACCGTGATGACGGCGCTGCTGCTGCTGCTCTGCTTCGAGGGCTGCGTCGCCCTCTCGCAGCTTCTCAAGCCGCTCGTCAGCGGCCTCCTGCGCGCACTGCCGCTGCCGGAGTCGAACGCGCTCAAGAGCAACCCCACGCACGTACTGCGCTTCTTCCAACGGCACGAGTCTGCGCAGCCTGTGGAACCGGGCCCGGCAACGGAAGGGGACGGCGCGGCGCCAGCAGCAGACGACTCGAAGGAGACGACGGATACGCAGGACGACTGGATGGCGCCTCCGTCGGAGTCGGACCTGGAGAAAGTGCGCGCGGAGGCGGCTGCGGTGGTGGCGGCTTGCGCGAGGAGGGCCGCCTTCGCTCGTTGCAGGACACGGACGCGTTCCACGTCGAGTTCGACGTGCACGACTTGGTGTCGCTGCTGCTCTGCCTGCCCGTGCTCGTGCTGCACCTGCAGCACCGCCACTGGCTTACCAACAACGTGCTCGGTCTTGCCTTCAGCCTCTACGGAATTGGCCAGCTCCATCTGAGCAACTTCAAGGTGCGCGTCCTGTCCGTTGAACGGATGTCTGGGACTGTGGCACGCACTTTGTTGTTGTCGCCGGCCGGTAGGCGGGCGCTCTGCTGCTGAGCGGCTTGTTCGTCTACGACGTCTTCTGGGTGTTTGCCACGGACGTGATGACGACCGTGGCGACGGGAATCAAGGCGCCCATTCTGCTCATGTTCCCCCAAGACATACTCCAGAACGGAATCCTCCACGGCAACAAGTTTGCCATGCTCGGTTTGTCGATGCGCGTTCTCGACGACGCGCTCTACGGCCGTCAGCGGCAGCGGCGCGCGCTTGCGATCGTTGTTCAGGTTTGGGAGACATCGTCATTCCCGGCGTCTTTTTGGCGCTTCTCCTGCGATTCGACCACGCCGAGACGGGCCGTGGGCGGTTCTACTTCGCGGCGACGGTGGCCGCGTACGCGGTGGGCTTGCTGACGACCATCGGAGTGATGCACTGGTTCAAGGCGGCGCAGCCGGCGCTGCTCTATCTCGTGCCCGCCTGCGTCGGCTGTCCCATGCTGCTGGCCGCCGCCAAGGGCGAGCTGCGCCAGCTCGTCGACTTCTCCGAAGACCACCTCGTCAAGCGCGACGACCAAACGCGCGACGCTGCCGACAAGAAGAAGAAGACACAATAGGCTGCAGCTCTTCCATAGGAAAATCCATCGCCCACACCGTTCCCTCCTCTCGTTGACTCTCGCTGTCTCCCTTCTTCCACTCCGATGCGCCCATTCTCATTCTCACTGACAACAATGGTGATGGCGCGCTTGTTACTATTTATGGTGGTATAAGTTTTCTGTCATGATAAAGGCCATGGGCGGAAGCGCAAGGTGGGCGGAGGAGGGATGTGTGATACCGTGATGCCTGAGAGAACGGCACGAGCACAGCACGCGCTGCGTGCCGCCGGTGCTTTGATGATTTTATGGATGATTTCCTTTTTGTTGAGGATGTATTGCGTACGTAGCACCGTATAA
>JASAMY010001072.1:0-20196 GCA_030248085.1 Paralinhomoeus sp. GSCO2_6 | reverse complement strand
GACATGGCGTCGTGGGGGACGGTCAGCCAGACTTCTGACAGCCGGCAGCGCTGGTCCTCCATCCCCTCAGCGGTGGTCGTCACCTGCGCGTCGGCGTCTGCTGAGGTGCAGAGAAGAGTACCACGGGGACACCACTACCTCGCACAAGACGGCCACTTTGAGCTGGTCGTCCCTGCACGAGTAGACGCTCGGGTACCAGAGGAAGATTGTCGTCGAAGATTGCTGCGACCGGTCGGCAGGGTTGCTCAGCCAGTGTTCCGACACCGTGCCAGTCTCAGTTGCAGGCACCTTCGACGCTCGCCTCCCCAGGCGGACGCAGACGCTCACCGACTCTCCAGGCTGCAGGAGCGCATCTGAAGAGGGTTGCGGTCTACATCTCGGGAACCTGTCGACGCGCAGCCAACCGTCGCCGCTGTCGGCAGCTGGCCGTTGCTGCAGTACGCGCCAGAGCCTGTCGACGACCGCCACCCTGAGCAGTCTGACGACGGCCGAGGGGCTGACGTCGGCGCAGTCGAGCTGCAGCAGCGCCTGGAGTCGACGGAGCCGCAGTGGACGGTACGGCCCACGTCGAGACAAGCCGACGGCTGCACCGACACGCAGCGAGCCACGCGTCGACGCCTGCGAAAACGAGTCTTGTTCCACAGTTGTACCGTTCTAGCCCGGTCAGGTTGAGCCGGAGTGGGGACGGTCCCGGGGGGGGGGGGCTAGATGTCAGAATGAGAATTGTTCACCAAAATTAAGTCCAGACCAGAACTTCTTGATAAAAATGGGACCAAATAGGATTCTAACTCTGGCGAGTCGGGGGAGTCTAGGGAGGGGCGGGGGGGACGGATACAAGTATGGTCTCGTTCTACACACTCCCTGCAGCGAGCCCCACGTACCAAGTTCCAGCCTGGTATGTAATCGTAACGGGAAGGGGAGGTGAGGTCGTCGTAATTTTCGGTTCTGACTAGGACGGTGAGGTCTGCGCTCGACTGGGGGGCGAACGGCTTGCAGGACTTCCAAAGCAGCCGCTGTCCCGACAAATCCAGGCCGATTTCGAACGGAAACTGATCCGTGGATATAACGGCGATTTGATCGCCCAGAGTAGACTCGACCGAGATCGAATCAATCTCCACCAGGCCCCTGTTGAAGAGAGTCACTGACAGTTCCACTGCCTCGCACGCGAAGCAAGGAATTCGCGACGCAGCGTCGCCGCGAAATAGCACCTGAATACAACACATTGATTAGCTACCGCCGCGGTGTCGCACCACTACAAAACCACAACAAACGGAGCACGGGGAGAAGGGTGTCTGCTCAAGAGCTGTCTGTTGTCTGCTAAACCTAACGCAATTATGGCGCATCAATGTCAAATTTTGGACCCCCCCCCCCAACCCACAGGAGGTCGTCGTACCACCATGCCCCAAGTTAGCACCACGATGAAGCGGCGGTTTGCCGGCGCGACGTGGAAAGGACCGGCAATATCGACGCCTGCCGATGGGTCTGAAAGACGCTGCCGCCGTCTGCCAGCAGTTAGTGTCGCGAGCGTTGGCGGGCATCGAAGGATGATATATTGACGACACTATCGTATTCGGCTCTACACCCGAGGTGCACGACCAGGCATTGCGAAATGTCCTCATCAAGCTCCAAGAGCACGACCTCCGGCTGCAGACGACGAAGTGCCGCTTCAAGGTCCCCAGCGTAGACGTGCTTGGCTTCCACGTCTCGGCGGACTCCCAAAAGAAAACAAAAAACGAAAACAGAGCAGAAAACCTCAAGCCTGTTGCCGAGACACCAGGACCGGTGAATTTGAAGGCCTTAAGGCCTTGAAGGCCAATACAACGGTTCCTCGGCATGGCCAACTACTACGCCAGCTTTATCAGGACTTCGCAACGACCGAGCCATTGCGTCGACTGACGGGCAAGGACGTCGTCTTCAAGTGGTCCCAGGAGTGCAACGACGCCTTCGAGCTGATCAAGGATCAGCTGATCAGCTGGGCAGGCTGGGCAGACACAATACCCAGTCAGTGCGCAGACCGCCCCCCCCCTCCCCTCCCCTCCACGACCGACACCCCATCCACGACAAAAAAAGCAACACTCGATTACATACATGTATGCACGTGTACGTACCAGCAACCGCGGCGCGTTCTCCGTCGACACGACGGGAGCGAGTCTGCAGTCCTCTCCATAGATGGGCGACTTCTTTTCGGCCATCGTTCCATTGAGTCGCTTCCCTCTGAGTCTTAGACTCTGCCGGCCGTCCAGCGAGTCGAACTCCATCAGTCTCGCCAAGGAGAACATGGTCACGGGTCTGGACACCTTGTAGACGATCCCCGTGATCCGCAGCGTCTGTCCAGCCAGCGTGTCGTCTATGGGAGACAGCGACAGCACTAGCTCCTTGGACTGCCCTGCCGGAAGCAAGAACGTCTTCACCGTCTAGACAGCCAGTTTACTTGACCCTGGAAAAAAAAAACAAACAAAATTCAAAACCTCGGCACAGGACTCGAAATTGCACTCCAAGCGAAGGTCCAGCAAGGCTATCTGAAGATGTAAAAGCCTTTTTTTCGAATATTCTCGAGTAAACGCAAACATCGATTTGCAGGGGATTCTTGACGGTGACCGCCACTTTGTACGTTTCATGGAGCGGTAGGAGCAGCGGTTGTCGGTTGTCGGTGCTGTCGTCCTGATAAGAGAGCTGACAATCGCCTTGGTCGGACAAGAACTGCTCCAACAGATCGCGCGTACAGTCCACTGAAGTGAAACAACGGTAACAACACAATACAATCGAAATGCCAAACACCTACCTTTGACGGAATCGCCCACGAAAACCCTGGTCGACTGCGCGTCCACTAGTGGGACTGGCAATGGCGGCCTGTCGGCCAAGGCGAGGCCGGCGAATGCGGTGTCGTAGGCCTGCAGATAGTCGGCCAGGAAGGCCGCCTGCTGCAGGTCCCTCTGGCCGCTGTTCTCGACCAGCAGTCGGCCGAACGCGGCCGCCGCCTCGGCCAGTCGGGGCGCCGGCTCGGCGGTCTTGTACTGGTGGCCCATCGTGTAGTTGACGTGGTCCTAAGCGCGCGGCGACACCGCCTTGCAGGCGACGCTCAACGCTGAGCAAGTGAGTGTCGCCGCACCTCAGCGAACCGCCAGCCCTTGTCCAGATAGGAGCGCGAGGCCAAGTGGTAGCAACTGAGCGCGTGCCTCCTCTGGGCGGCCTTTCTGAAGCGAGTAGCATCTCGCGGAGTGAGCAGCGGCGGATGCAGACATTTGCTTTCGGAGGGGTCCGCTAGCACGTTTCTTCTACCACCGCCTTGCCATCCCCCCCAGTTTTCCGATTGCGGGAGGGTGGAATTGGATTGGTCCCTTCCCCTCCCCCCCCCCGGATCCGCCACAGAACAATCAGCACAGCATTCAAGAGGAGACGACGCACCCGTAGCGGTGTCCAGCGAGCACGAGATGGAGGGCGGCCTTGCGACGCCAGCGTACGCGGCAGAAGAGCCAGGCGGCCTGCTCGAGGAAGACGGCGCTGAGGAGGTCGTCCTCCTGCCCAGTCAGACGGATCAGCAGCGCCGCGCTCTCCGCAGATGAAGCCGACGACAGCTCCGAGCTGACGATCGCCGTCATCGTCGCCTCCAGCCGACGACTGAACGGGTAAGCAACTTTATCAGCTCCCGAATGAATGGTAGCTCGCGATACAAGTTGTTGTTGGATTAAGGGCCACGCTGAGGCCGCGAATGACACATATAGCATACATGACGCATTTCCGTCTAGAGGCACTGGCCACGAGGGCCGCCAAAGACATTCGGAAGAACGCCATCTGCAATCTCTAGAGCAGCGACAGCGCGAGAAACTCCATTGACAGGCGAATCCTGCGCGACACGAGAGGGTGTCTGTCTCACTTGGCGGTGAGGAAGTGGGCCAGTCCGCCCTCCAGGTATCTGACGGGGAAGTCCTTCTTCTGCACCATATACGAGCTGACGGCCGCCATTTGCTGCAAGCACGCGTCATGGGTAGTCCAGTGTGCACACCACCAGCAGGCGGGTAGGCGGGCAGAAGGAGTACCAGTGCGGCGGCCAGATGGGCCCAGCTCTGCTCGTGCTGGAAGTCCCTCTTGAGGCCCATGTACATCTGACTGGCCAGGGAGTAGTGCTGGAAGAGGAAGGCCAGGTCGGCCAGTCGGCGCTGCTGCATCTCGCCGCTCTCGGGCGCGTACGACCTGCAGTCGAGTACTCACTCACTCAATCCGCCTAGGGCAGCGTATGGCCTAGTGGTAGAGAACCGGCCTCTTGCGCGCACGGTGCTGGATTCGATTCTTGATGGACAGCGAAGACGATTTTCCTGCCAATGGATTTTCGTGCTCTCTATGCTACAGATTGCAGATGGCGTTCTTCCGAATGTCTCTGGCGGCCCTCGTGGCTAGCGCCTCTCAACGGGAGGGCGTTCTGTGTCTGGCTAAGGATGGTACCCCGGTCTCCTGACGGGCGAGACGGCCTCGTCTGGCGGCTGCAGCGCGACGCTGGCCGGCGGCTCCGTCGCCTTGTTAACGACGACCGACTGCAGAGTGGCCGAACTGACGGCCGTCGTCAGCGCGCTGCCCCCTCCGCCTCCGCCACCTCCGAACCACCTGCGAGCGCCGCTGATGAAGGACTTCGAGAGGCCCTTGCGCGCCGACACCTAAAGCAGCGAGCTCTTCAAAAACTGTCGCGCGACAGAGGAGAGAGAGAGGCGGCTCGCCTGCTCGTGCAAGAGACGCAGTTGGCGCTCGACGTAGGGCAAAAGACCCCTGGTGACAAAGTCGTGCACGAAGAGGCTGATGCGGTCGCGGTCGGCAGACGTCAAGTTGGCGCCATGGAACCGGTCGAGACTGGCAGAGTGCAGCGCTGTCGGAATTGTCGACGCCGACGCTCCCTCGGCAGGCGCTAAAGAACAAAAACGAGTTAAAGTAACAAAGAAAAGTCGCAAACACAAAAACAACAAACCCAAACACTCGGTAGAGAGCGCGTGCGGAATCGCCTCGCTGCCATAGGCGAACTCTGGCTGAACGCTCGGTGGTCCTGGAATTTGTCCGATTTGGAAATTTTTTTTAAGTGTTGCAATTTCGGGGGGGGGGGGGGTACTTACCAAATTGAACAGTAATTCCCTCTTCGAAAGACTTCTCGTTGGGAGAGCCAACGTTTTGAATGGCCGCCCCGAGCGCAGCGTTGAATCCTGGCAAATTTCAACTAGGTTGACTGAGGGCAGTTCAATCATTTGCTTGAGTTGTAATTAATAGACTAACCTCTGTATTTGGCAGCGATAAGAGATCTCCAAGGGTCGGGCACGCTTGCTTGATTCTCTAATTGCGGGTCCTCAAGAGGCGCAGAGTTGATACGGAGCAAGTGGCAGGCGTGAGCGCCGTAGGTCGACTTCATGCTCGCATAGAGCGATTCGGCACTGGAGCGATACCGGCAGTTAACCGACAAAAATTCGAAAAATTCCTCGCAAAAAAACAAAGCACCGTTCTTCTTGGCCACCGGACGCGTCGTGTACTAGGAGGTGAAATTTGAAAATGTTCGGCAAGAACCACTTGGGTGGGGCCGCGTAGGGCGGACCGCCCAGCTCGCTGAGGTTGGGCATCGATTGCGTGACCTTGTGCTGAAGTTTGTTTTCGTATTGCAAAACCATGTGTGCGTGCGTGCGTACTTGAGAACGTGCGTGCGTGCGTGCGTGCGTGCGGCGTGCCGGTGCGTGCGTACGTGCGTGCGTTCCGTGCGTGCGTGCCGGCGCGTGCGTGCGCGCATCTGTGCGTGCGTGCCGAAGACCTGCTGCACGTGCTGCGCCTGACTGAGGCGCGTGAGTTCGTCGAGGGGGCTTGGGGCGTGTGTGGAGACGGCGAGCAGGCAGGCGACGTAGCTCTTGAACAAGTCCAACTCGGACGGCTCCGCCCAACGGAACAGCGTCTCCTTGTACGCGTCGTAGCGGTCGCTCCAACGCCCTGCGCGGCACAACCATGATCATGCGTGTCAGAGTGCCCTCTGTGGGAAGGGGGGGGGGGGGGGTACTCCCCTCACGAGGCAGACCCAATTCCGAAACCACCCCGTCTTTCATTTTCCAGAACCTGAAGTCAATTTTGTATGCAAGAACGGTAAAACGGTGAAAGAAGAGGCAAACACGTTACAAGTTAGCCTGAGGCCCTGTACTTTTGTACTTCGTAGCTATAAAAGTATACAAAGGTGGCTTCCAGTTCCAGAACACATTTGGAGCGAGTGAGTAGACTTTAATTTTGCAGGCTACTTGCAGGTCCATGACAGCGGTATAATGCTCTAAACCGAGAGAATTACCAGCGACATCCTCTAGCGAGAGGGCTTCCAGCGGCTCCGGAGCCAGCTCTTTCACCGCTTGCGCCAATACGTTGGGTAAAACTGCAGTATTCAACAGAGCTACAAAACTACAACTGCGCTCCAACTTATGCAAATAATCAATATTAAATATGCAAATATACGAAACGCAGAGTTTGAATTTGGGCGCTGTGCGCACCGCAATTCGAAGTGGGATGAACTCCCCGCATTGACTCATGTACGGTAGTCTACCATAGTCTGCACGGTCAATAAATTCGTTTTCTGAAAATGCAACTTAACATGAATATGCAAATTTCGATGGACTATGCGGTGGCGCAGACACGGTAAGTTCAATTGGCAAAAGGTCTGGTCAAAAGGGCAATGGACAGCAAGGCCGCGATCAGGGAACTCTGTCTGATGCTCAAAGATCCCAACAAGGTAGCGTCGCCATCGAGCTGTACGGAGAGTGGCTGAAGCGTCAATTGCTTCAGGTCGTTGTGAAAGAAACGGCGCACGCGTTGAACGCGGCCGTGAAGCAGCACTCCAACTGGATTCGCGCCGACCAGGCGCTGGCGGAGCTCGTGGTCGAAAGCCTGTGCGAGCGCGTCGCCGTCGACGCGCAGCGCGGCGTCTCCGAGGTCGAGAACACCGAGGACAAGTTCGCGGTCCACATCGACGTCTCCGACTTCAAGCGCGAGGAGATCAACGTGCGTCGTCGTCGCGTCGTTCCTTTCGGTCTCGTGGGAAACATTGTTTGCGTGCTTGCAGGTGGAGATGACGGAGACGCAGGTGGTGGTGGAGGGCAAGCACGAGGAGCGCATGGACGAGCACGGCTTCGTCACCCGCCACTTCGTCCGCAAGTACGCCCTGCCCAAGGACGTCGACCCCGAGGCCGTCGTCTACAACCTCACCGAGCAGGGCATCCTTACCGTGCAGGTACGGACGCCGGAATAATAATCAATTCGAACCTGGGTTTTGAATGCCCGATGTCCGCACTTCAGGCGCCCAAAAAGGCGGTGGAGTCTAGCAAGGAACGCTCCGTGCCCATCCAGCACAGCGCTGCCGCCGCCCCGCCCGCCGTCGAGCCCCCGAAGAAGCAGTGATTCCCTCCCCTCCCATCCTTTTCCTGAGCCTCTCTACAGTTGGATCGCCGTCAGTACTCCCGATTCCCTTTGATTTCCGCTTTGATTAGAAGTCAGCAGCAAGTAGTGCAATGTAGAGAGTCGGCGCCTTCCCCCCCCCCCCCCTCTTTACAATTGTCGAATCGCGGGTCCGCTCCTTGTCGCATCTCGTTCGAGTTCGGGTTTTGGAAAGGAATTTCTCGGTTAGACTTGTTAAACAAAATTCCACATTTGGTCTTTTTTCTTCCCAACGTGATAGAGCTCACGCAAACAAAGATCACAGGCTCGGTCGCTTCAAATATCACCCTGCGTGAAAGCGCGTGGTGCGTGCGTGCGTGCGCGTCATCCGACCACTGTGACATAGGTCCTGGCCAGCTTGACTGCGTGGTCCTCTTTCATGACCTTGCCTTCGACGTCCAGCACTTGCAGCTTCAAATTCCAACCCAGTTCGAAAACGCCGCATCGCGTCACGGCCGCCGTCAGCTCGACCGCTGCCGAGCCGCGTCTCGGCAGCTCGACGGCGCCGGCCACCGTGCGCGTCCAGTGGACCGCCGTCGCGTCGACAGCGCCGTCCAAGACGGTGCCGCTGCTGCCAGCCGTTTCGGCGACAGAGCTCTCGACGCTGACACTGTCGAAGAGGCCGTCGACTGCGCGCACCGACAGGCGGCAGTCGAGGTCGGTCGCGTTGGCGACGAGCAGGCGGACGGGCAGCTCACAGAGACTGAAATTAGTTAGGCGGCCATTAGATCGGACCGACAAAGAGAACGCGTCAAAGACTGGTGGACTGCAGACTTAGCTTAGCAAGAAAATTGTACGCACACGTACGTACCACTGCTTCTGAAAGTCGTGACGGACGGTCGCGGAGGCCGGTCTCAGCTCCGCGGAGACCATGGCCAATTTCTCCTGCGTCCTCCACTCCCTCTGAAGCGACAGCTGCTTTCAACGCTTTGCGCAGGAACGAAAACGTGCGGCGGGGGGGGGGGGGGAGTGTGGCCTTCTTAAGCAACTATTACAGTGTCTAGAGCCGCAAGTCGTAGGGTCGCTCGAAACTAGGAAACCAGCGCAAGCTTCAAAGTTCCACCTCAAGTTCCAACGTCCTCGAGATGGACAAGGTCTGCGCCGCGGAAGGCCTCGCGCTCTTGGCTGCCAGTGCCTTGGACAGGGCGTCGTGGGGGACGGTCAGCCAGACTTCTGACAGCCTACACCGCTGCCCTCCCATCCCCTCAGCGGTGGTCGTCACCTGTGCGTCCTTGTCTGCTGAGGTGGAGGGAACAGTACCATGGACAGGACTACCTCGCACAAGACGGCCACTTTAAGCTGGTCGCCCCTGCACGAATAGACGCTCGGGTACCAGGGGAAGACCGTCGTTGAAGAGTGCTGTGACCGGTCGGCAGGGTTGCTGAGCCAGTGTTCCGACACCGTACCAGCAGCCTCAGTTGCAGCCACCTCTGAGGCTCCCCTCCCCAGGCGGACGCAGACGCTCACCGACTCTCCAGGCTGCAGCAAGGCATCTGAAGAGCGTTCTGTGATCGTCTACATCTCGGCAACCTTTCGATGAGCAGCCAACCGTCGTCACTGTCGGCAGCCGGCAGGTGCTGCAGTACGCGCCAGTGCCTGTCGACAACGGCCACCCTGAGCAGTCTGACGACGGCCGAGGGGCTGACGTCGGCGCAGTCGAGCTGCAGCAGCGCGGAGTCGACGGAGCCGCAGTGGACGGTACGGCCCACGTCGAGACAAGTCGACGGCTGCACCGACACGCAGCGAGCGACGCGTCGACGCCTGCCAAAACGAGCACCCCTCCACAGTTGTATCGTTCTAGCCCGGTCGGGTTGAGCCGGGGGGTGGGGCGTGACATGCCACTTCGACGGGGAGTGGTGAGAAAAAGTGGCAGGGGTGGTGTTAGATGTCAGAATGGGAATTTGTTCACCAAATAGCGTCAAATTGGAACTTTTGGGTCAAAATGGGACCGAATAGGGTTCTAACTCTGGCGAGTCGGCGGGGGGGGGGGGGGTTTCAGTACACACTCCCTCCAGCGAGCTACCCGTGCGTACCAAGTTCCAGCCTGGTATGTAATCGTGATGGGAAAGTCGGTTGGGTCGTCGTGATTTTCGGTTCTGACTAGGACGGTGAGCTGCGCGCTCGACTGGGGGCGGAACGGCTTGCAGGACTTCCAAAGCAGCTGCTGTCCCGACAAGTCCAGGCCGATTTCGAACGGAAACTGATCCGTGGATATAACGGCGATTTGATCGCCAAGAGTAGACTCGACCGAGATCGAATCAATATCCACCGAGCCGGCGTTGTAGAGAGTCAGTGGCAGTTCCACCGCCTCGCAAGCGACGCATGGAATTCGCGACGCTGTGCCGCCGCTCAATTGCACCTGAATGCAACAATACTAGCTACACCGCTGTGTCGACCCACTACACAACCACACCAAACGGGGCACGGGAGGCGGAGGGCGTCTGCTCAACCTCACGCGCTATTTTGATGCAACAAGGTTAAATTTTGGACCCCTCACCCACAGGAGGTCGTACCACCATGACCCCTCCAAGTCAGTGCACAGAGCACCCTCCCCTCCCCTCCACGACTAAAAAAACTGGATTAAATGTACCTGTACGTACCTGCAACCGCGGCGCGTTGTCTGTCGGTACCACGGGAGCGAGTCTGCAGTCCTCTCCATAGACTGGCGACTTCTTTTCGGCCATCGTTCCATTGAGTCGCTTCCCTCTCAGTCCGAGACTCTGCCGGCCGTCCAGAGAGTCGAACTCCTTCAGATTCACCCCAGAGAACATGGTCGCCGGCTTGGACACCTTGTAGACGATCCCTGTGATCTGCAGCGTCTGTCCAGCCAGCTTGGGGTCTCTGGGGCACAGCGACAGCACTAGCCCCTTGGACTGCCCTGCGGCCAGCGAGAACGTCGGCACTCTCTAGAAACAAGCTTGGCTGACCCTTGAAAAAAAATAGAATCAAAATTCAGACCTCGGCACAGGACTCGAAATTGCACTCCAACCGAATGTCCAGCAAGGCTATCTAAATAAAACGTAAAAAAAATATTCGAATAAGCTAGAGTGACGAAAACCTCAATTTGCAGAGGATTCTTGACGGTGACGGCCACTGTGTACTTTTCATGCAGCGGCAAGAGGAGCGGTTGTCGATTGTCGGTGCTGTCGTCCTGATAAGAGAGCTGACAATCGCCTGGTTCGGACAAGAACTGCTCCAACAGATCGCGCGTACAGTCCACTGAATTGCAACAACAGTAACAACGCAATACAATCGAAAATTGAAGCAGCCACCTTCGACGGAATCTCCCACGAAAACCCTGGTCGACTGGGCGTCCACTAGTGGGACTGGCAGTTCCGGCCTGTCGGTCAAGGCGAGGCCGGCGAACGCGGCGGCGTAGGCCTGGAGATAGTCGGCGAGAAAGGCCGCCTGCTGCAGGTCCCTTTGGCCGCTGTTCTCGACCAGCAGTCGGCCGAACGCGGCCGCCGCCTCGGCCAGTCTAGGCGATGGCTCGGCAGTCTTGTACTGGTGGCCCATCGTGTAGTTGACGTGGTCCTAGGCGCGTGGCGGCGACACGAGCAGCTGGGTGAGGAGCATGACGCCGGGGGGGGTCACCACCACCAGCACCTCTGCGAAGCGCCAGCCCTTGTCCAGATAGGAGCGCGAAGCCAAGCGGTAGCAACTGAGCGCGTGCCTCCTCTGGGCGGCCTTTCTGAAGCGAGTGGGATCTCGCTGAGCGAGCTGCGGCTGATCCAGAAATCTGCTTTCGGACGGGAGGAGAGGATTTTGCGGAAGCGATTTCGATTTTCGACGATGGATTGGTGGGGGGGGGGGGGGTGCACGAAAAGCATAGTCGGTCCATTATCGACCATATACATGAAAGCGCGCGGGCGAACATTTTGAGACTTTCGACATTTTTAGTTACACTGAAAAGTAGGTCCGTTCGCCCGTTTCTTCCCCCACCGCCTTGCCTCCTCCCCCCCCCCCAGTTATCCGATTTCTGGGGGGGGGTGCATTTTCCTCCCCCTGGCTCCCCCCGGCACAGACCCAATCAGCAGCATTCAAGGAGAGAGAGAGAGAGAGGACGCACCCGTAGCGGTGTCCGGCGAGCACGAGATGGAGGGCGGCCTTGCGGCGCCAGCGTACGCGGCAGAAGAGCCAGGCGGCCTGCTCGAGGAAGACGGCGCTGAGCAGGTCGTCCTCCTGCCCCGTCAGACGGATCAGCAGCGCCGCGCTCTCCGCAGACGACGCAGGGCACAGCTCAGAGCTGACGATCGCCGTCATCGTCGCCTCCAGACGACGACTGAACGGGTGAGCCACTTTATCGGCTCCCGAATGAATCGTAGCACGCGACACCGAGTTGTTGTTGGTTGAAGGGCCATGCTTGACGGTCGCCAAAAGGCATTCGGAAGAACGACATATGTCGGCATATGCCGTCTAGGGCAACGACAGCGCGAGAAACTCGATTGGCAGGGGGAAACCCGCGCGACACGAGAGGGCGTCTGACTTACTTGGCGGTTAGGAAGTGCCCCAGTCCGCCCTCCAGGTATCGCACGGGAAAGTCCTTCTTCTGTACCATGTACGAGCTGACCGCCGCCATTTGCTGCAAGCGCGTGGCATGGCTAGCGCCGGGCACACCACCGGCAGGCAGGCAGGCAGGCAGGCAGGCAGTCAGGCTGGCAGTCAGTCAGGCAGGCAGTCAGGCAGGCAGGCAGGCAGGCAGTCAGGCAGGCAGTCAGGCAGGCAGTCAGGCAGGCAGGCAGGCAGGCAGGCAGGCAGGCAGACAGGCAGACGCGAGTACCAGAGCGGCGGCCAGATGCGCCCAGCTCTGCTCGTGCTGGAAGTCCCTCTTGAGGCCCATGTACATCTGGCTCGCCAGGGAGTAGTGCTGGAAGAGAAAGGCCAGGTCTGCCAGTCTCCGTTGCTGCATCTCGCCGCTCTCAGGCGCGTACGACCTGCAGTGTCGAGTACGCAATCCGCTTAAGGCAGCGTACGGCCTAGTGGTACAGAGTCAGCTCCTTGCGCGCGCACGGTTCCGGGTTCGATTCTTGATAGATCCTCTTACGACCTTTTTCCTGCCAATGGACCTTTTCGTGCTGTCGCTGCCGCTGGTTGCAAATGGCGTTCTTCCACACGCGTAGGGTTCCCAGAACTTACCCACCCTGGTGACGGGGTGGCGTAATCGGCGTAATGACGCGTAATCTCGGCGCGCAGTTACAATAAACGGAGGCACTGCTGTTTTAAGCGTGGCGCACGAACGCAATGAACGGACGAACGGCGGAGAACGGACGAAATATTTGCCATGATCGAACGAATTCCACGGACATGCGGAAAAGGGCAATGTCCAGTGTCCACACTGACACATTGCTCGCGCTGTCCCATTCCCTTTCGACAAGTCCGACAGGACAAAAATGGTCGACAGGTGCTGTGGAATCTCTCGGCCGCGCTCGTCGTCCTCACATGAAAGAATGGACGAATCGATTGTTACCTGCAGACGAGGGACGCTTTTGCTGGACAAGAGACTGCGGGTTTTGCTGGGACTGACTAGCAACCTCGCTGTCGGCGGACCAAAGGGGTACTGACGCGTCATTCGCGTCGGCGCTGTCGAGAACGCTGAGTCGGCTCCTGTGTTCACTCCCCTCGGTGCTGGAGGCGCTAGGAAGGCGTCACGGTGATGGGTATGCAATATGGGCCATTGACGGCCTCCTAGCGTTGCCCTTCATCCAACAACAACTCAATCCGCCTGGGCTGCGTCTGGACTGTTACCCCGGTCTCCTGACTGGCGAGGCCGCCTCGTCTGGCGGCTGCAGCGCGACGCTGGCCGGCGGCTCTGTCGACTTGCTGACGACGACCGACTGCAGCGTGGCCGAACTGACGGCCGTGGTCAGCGCGCTGCCGCTGCCGCCGCCGCCGCCTCCACCGCCGAACCACCTGCGTGCGCCGCTGATGAACGACTTCGAGAGGCCCTTGCGCGCCGACACCTAAGCGAGTGCGCGCATCGAAAACTGCGGCGCGACAAAGGAAAGAGAGGAACAGCTCGCCTGCTCGTGCAGCAGACGCAGTTGGCGCTCGACGTAGGGCAAGAGACCCCTGGTGACGAAGTCGTGCACGAAGAGGCTGACTCGGTCGCGATCGGCAGACGTCAGGTTGGCGCCGTGGAACCTGTCGAGACTGGCAGAGTGCAGCGCCGTCGGAATGGCCGATGACGCTCCCTCGGAAGGCGCTAAAGAAAACCGGGAGGAGTTGGAAAATCGAATGCAAATGGAGAGCGAGTAGCTCAGTGGTAAGGCGTCGCGCATCGCGCGCTCGTGGCCCGGGGTTCAACTCCCACCGCGGTCACTGAGTTGGGAAACGGATGAACGGCCTCATTGCTTCGGGCGGCTCAGCTCAGAGGCTTCTGTATCCGATCCGTGCCAGGTAGGCGGCCCACCTTTCCTCGCGGGTAAAGAACACCGTTGTGATACAGACCCGCCGATAATGACTTCATGACTGTTTACGGCTTGTGCTGTGGGGTGGTGTCAAAATAAAGTGAGCTTTTCTACCCAAACACTCGGTAGACAGCGCGTGCGGGATGGCCTCGCTGCCGTAGGCAAACTCCGGGTGCGCGGTCGGGGGACCTGGAATTTTTGTAGCTTTCGGAATTAAAAGTTCTGCAATTTTTTGGAAGAATACTCACCAAATTTAACCGTGATTCCCTCCTCAAAGGACCTTTTTTCGTTGGGAGACTGAGAGCCGACGTTTTGAATGGCCGCTCCAAGCGCCGCGTTGAATCCTGCCAGATTTTAACTAGGCCTGAGGGCAGTTCAATCATTTGTCGAGTTCTAATTAATGGACTAACCTCGGTATTTCGCAGCGATAAGACATCTCCAGGGGTCGGGCACGCTCGCTCGATTCTCGACTTGCGGGTTCTCGAGGGGCGCCGAATTGATCCGAAGCAAGTGGCAGGCGTGAGCGCCGTAGGTCGACTTCATAGTTGCATAGAGCGATTCGGCACTAGAGCGATACCGGCAGTCAACCGACAAAAAATAAAAAAAAATCCCTCGTAAAAAAGGCACCGTTCGTCCTGGCCACTAGACGCGTCGTGTACTAGAAGGTGAAATTTGAAAATGTTCGGCAGGAACCACTTGGGTGGGGCCGCGTAGGGCGGCCCGCCCAGCTCGCTGAGATTGGGCATCGATTGCGTGACCTTGTGCTGAAGATTTTTTTCGTATTGCAAAAGCATGATCTGTGCGCGCGCGTGCGTGCGTGCCTAGGAGGACCTGCTGGACGTGCTGCGCCTGACTGAGGCGCGTGAGTTCGTCGAGGGGGCTTTGGGCGTGCGTGGAGACGGCGAGCAGGCAGGCGACGTAGCTCTTGAACAAGTCCAACTCGGACGGCTCAGCCCACCGGA
The DNA here is from genome assembly GCA_030248085.1 of Paralinhomoeus sp. GSCO2_6. Lineage (NCBI taxonomy): Eukaryota > Metazoa > Nematoda > Chromadorea > Monhysterida > Linhomoeidae > Paralinhomoeus > Paralinhomoeus sp. GSCO2_6. The sequence goes on along the minus strand of JASAMY010001072.1, from coordinate 5,396 downwards.
ACAGCGTCTCCTTGTAGGCGTCGTAGCGCTCGCTCCAACGCCCTGCGCGCGCCCCCACCATGCTCAGGCGTGATCGGGAGGCATAGGGAGGGGCGCCATCCCCCCCCCCCACCCCAGACAGAAGCCCATCTACAGACACAATTCGCTGTGCAAAAAACGGCAAGTTTGCCTGCGGCTTCGACTATTGTACTAAAAGTGCAGAGAATTGGCGGACACACAGATCAGATGTTCAGCGACTATAGGTCTTTAACCGGGTACCCCCTTCGTTCGCCCCCTTCGAAGAAATTGCCGATTTACCCCCTTCCCCCCGCCCTGAGACTGACCCAATTTTTGTGGAAATCTGCGATACAAAGCTAACTGATGTAATGCATGTGTTGATAGTGGTAAGAGACCCTAACCCAGAATTACCAGCGACATCTTCTAGCGAGAGGGCTTCCAGCGGCTCCGGAACCAGCTCCTTCACCGCCTGCGCCAATACGTTGGGTAAAACTGCAGTATTCAACAGGAACCCATCCTTCTTCAAGTCTCGAAAGTCCAACTCTAGATTCTTAACCGTCTGCGTGTAGCTCTGGTTCGCCGGATCCTTGTAGGAAACTAAAACGGTGTGAGGGATTTGCAGGCTGCGTTGGTCGACAAGCACGTTCGTGTGTACAAAAGGGTACCGTCGGCAGACAAGCGCGAAAAAGGCAGCAGCAAATCGCAGAAGGACAAGTTGTTGGTCCGACAAAGCCGTTCGACGTCGGGGCTCGTCAGCAGCGCGACCACCGGCTTGAACGTCTGCCGGACGAACGCCTCGCCGCTTCGTTCCGTCGACATTATGCGCGCGTAAAAAAAAAACGATTCTCCCAAAACTGGCTAGCAGCAAATTGCGTGAACTTGAGATACCTACATAGGTAAATTTGAGACTTTCAGTTCAGTTCGCCAATCACTAATTACCGACCGAAGGCTGATTTATTCAACGTCGAACTTGTGGAAGGAGTTGTAAAACAAACGAAGAAGTCGTCTGATTTTTCTTAACTGTCGTCACTTCCGAAGAATCTAAGTTCTCTAGAATGAGAGCTATTTCTTGATCGAGATATGCATCACTTGCGCTATCGTTTTGCTCGTTAAACAACTCTTCGCCTGATCTTTGATCTTCGGCATCGGTTTCGCACTCTCCAGTTTCCTCACAACCTTTTTGGCATTCACACTCTATCGTCGCTTTGTTGACGCTGCTGGAGTCGAATTCTAAAAAGATGCATAGGACATTGAAGAAGGTTGCCTTTCTACGTAGAAAGCGTACTGTAGTTTCGGACAGCATCTGGCAAGGAGGATGCTCCTTCGAATTCCGCTTCAGATTCGCGACTGTCTGAATTGGCGCGCACTTATGCGAAAGTCGAAACCAGTAGGATTCCGAACGCGACTTACTGAGCAATGCCGCAAGTGAGGACGGCATTCGATGGAATGCCGTCTGAGCAGCACTCGCGACCGCCAACACCACCAATTCTGCATCCTCGTTGAATACCGCAGTGAAAGTGGAAGGGTTGCCCTCTGCGAAATCGACTAGAGCGCTCGCAACGCTCCGTTTCAGGTCTGAAACTGTGGCGGTTCCAACTGCCAGCGTGTTTGCCAAGCTTCTCTGTAGCTCGTCGCTCATTTGCTCGGCATCTGTGTCGTCTGAAAACTCTTCAATTGGTCAGAGGCCAGAGGAGATCGCGCTCCTCACAGATCTCCCAGTCCCAGCCGGTGCTCGCGTCGGCCGGCACTCTTGACAGCCAGAAGATTGCAACTGCAATTCTGAACTTGTGCGCCGTTAAAAGTTCAATGAGTGACCATCTCACCCTCTGAAATGTGTTCCGCACAGTGGGACAACATGTTCCCTGGTGTTGTTGGTGAGTCACTAGTCTTCATGATGATGCTCAGGCTAAGCACGCATAGAATACGCCAGCCCCGGACATTGCACGATCTCGCGAACAAACGGTGTTGTTCTGTCGTCAATGCTTGTTGTCAAGCGCGCCACCGACAACGCGTATTTGGAAAGGTCGGCACAGCGGTACGTTCAGAACGAATAGGTGTTATTTCTCAACGGAACAGTACTTCCATGTTGCTTTGTATCCACAATTACAAATTTCCATATCGGTAATTTCTGTTGCACTTGACTTGACGTAGCACTTGACGTACATCTGTACAAGGTGCGGTGCCCTTCTGTCGCACCTTTTGTCAAGACATAACTCGGCTCTCTGGTTGAACCAGTTAAAAACATGAAATTGTGAACACTTATAGAAAACGCTTCAACTCAGATATCCTCTAATTTTCCTACAAATTGAGCAAGCCTTCAACTTTCAAAAAGACCGCCATCTGAATCCATGCTCACAACGCGTTATCGCCGATCGACGGATTCCTGAGCAGAGTTCAATCAACGTCAAAGTGCGCCGCCGCATTCTCAATGGCTTCTTTCATCATGCCTTTCAGTGCATTGAAACGCAGTGAAGTGAAGTGAAAGATTCCCACGACAGAGAAGTCACATGGCGTCAAGTCTTGGGAACGGAGGCCCTCGAACTCCAGACATTCAACAACTCTACATTCCTACCGTAGCCCACACTCGTCTGACCGCTCGCCATATTCTCGCCTGGACTCCAGCGGCGCGGCGGCCCGCTGCCGGCCAGCAATCTCCAGCTGACTGACGTCGCTTGCCGAACTCAGCCAGACCCCGACAGCGAGACCAGCTCCCCAAGGCGGACAAGCGTCCCGTCGACCGGCCGTCGACGGCGTACTTTGCGTCACGACGAACCCAAGCAACGCTCTGACCCCCCGCCGACAGCGTCGCGCTTGACACACGTTAGCGCACGTGTGTCTCTCTCGCTGTGCAGCGTCTGTTTTTCGTGAACCTTAAAGTTTTGTGAAGAAAAGGTCCAGAAGTCAGGTTAGTACCCACGTACACTAACAGTACACTGACGAGAGAACCAACATGGATGCGAATCCCATTCATCGACTAACGGGGCTGGCTGAGACAGCCGGCCAGCCGGCGGGCTCGCAGGCGCCGGCACGGACGGACCACTGGTCGCAGTCGAGAAGCGACAGTGGCGCAGCAGCAGTAGTTCCAGAGTCGGTCGATGGCTCCGATTCGACTTGCCGGCCGTTGCCGGCTAGCGGAACGAGCCCGCGAGGGCTGTGTTCGTCACAGCCAGGCGGTCCCCCTACGCCGTCGTCAGCTCCGTTCGCCTCGTCCCAATTGTCGGCTCGGCACGTAGTGCCTCCGCAGTACAGTGAAGAAGAGTATGCCTGTCGGTGGACGCGCCAGCCCGCAAGCGGTGCACCCGGCGGCCAGTCGGCAGCAGCTGGCGTGGACTACGGCACGCTAGGCGGCGGGCCTGTGATCGGCTCGCTCATGTCGCCCGACTCCCAAGTGACGTACGAGGAGCGCATGCAGATGTGGGCGCCGTACAGCCACGACAGTGGCTTCCAGTCCACCGGAACGTCTGCGGTGCGCGTGTTCACGGTACTATGTACCATCATTGGACTGCACTTGTATTGATGGTGCTGTCCTCATAGGCGCCGTCTGCAATTTCGCACGTGACGAGTCTGCACCGAGGCGCCTTGGACGACGAGTTCGAGCCGGCCCCGTCGGCGTCGTCTGCGGATCCGACTGCGATCCGCGAGCTCTGTCTGATGCTCAGAGATGCCGACCAGGTAGCGTCGCCACCGAGCTGTACGGAGAGTGGCTGAAGCGTCAATTGCTTCAGGACATAGTGAACATGGCGGCGGACACGATCAACGCGGCCGTCGGGCAGTACTTCGACTCTATTCGGGCCGACCAGACGCTGGCGGACTGCGTGGTCGAGAGCCTCTGCGAGCGCGTCGTCGTGGACGTGCGCTCGGCGGGGGCGGGGGAGGGCGCAGGAGGCCACTTTCCCGAGTCCGTCTGGACCTGTCTGGCGTCACTGAGTCGCATGGCCAACGACGAGACGCGCACCACGGTCGTCAACGCCGTCGTCCGCTGCGAGGGCTGTCTCGAGGCGATCGTCAAGCTCCTCAGACACCTCGACCCCAAACGCGAGGCCGGACCGGCCTATGAGCCCGTCAGCCAGCACCAGGTCTCGGTGGTCCTGGCCGTGCTGCACAGCATCCTCATACTGCCGCACAATCACTCGACGCCTTCGCGCCTGCTCCGAGATCCGGCCAACTTCTGGCCGCTGGCCAACCTCATCGCGACCGTCTTCGACCCCCACTCGGCGCTCTTCAGCAGCCCCGGCACCGACGGCAGGCCCCAGTCGGGCGACGCGCGCAAGCAGGACAAGACGCTAGCCATCCTTGTCGCCGTCGCGACGTATCCGTTGAGCCCTCGCAAAGCCGTCCTCCTCAAGGTTACTGTGGTTCGAATCGGCCAATGCGTGCAGTTGGCAGTGGTCACTATCACATCTTAAAACTACGCCTAGAATGTTTACCGTAGTGGATCGACGAACTACGTAACTTGCGAGAAATCGCGCTTCCAGCAAATCATGTGCGACAGTGGCGCGACGACGGCGCTGGTGCGCGTCCTCTTAGAGCGGCGCGACTACGACAAGTTGCCCATCCTCATCAGCAAGATCATGAAGCTGTTGTGCCGCAACTCCAAGGCGAACGTCAACGCCATCATCGCAGCGGGTCGGTTGGCAGTGTTCTGTAAGGTGGTGCGTGCACACTCGTCAATGGCCTCATCTGCAATTGCAGGGGGTTTCGGAGCGCTGTGCTCGTTTCTATCGCGTCCCAGCGCGGCGGGCGCGGAGGCGCGAAACACAATGGCGCAGACGCCCGGCATCGTGCTCGACCTGCTGACGGTGCTGTCCGGAGAGGCGAGGCGGTTTGACTTCAAACTCCAGGACGTCCTGCCGCTTCTCAAGCTCATCCAGCTCAGCGCCCCCGATGACACAACGCAGCTCGTCAGCGCCGTCGGCATTCTCCAGAATATCATGGTCAACAACACACACAACAAGGTGCGCGCATGTCCAATAGACTATTTCTCTGAAAAAAAACTGCCGACCAACGTAGGCGCTGGTTCACCGCTGCGGGACGGTGCCGCTGCTGTCGGAGCTGATGCGTCGGTGCGCGCACAAGGGCGCGGTGGTGGAGGCGGCGCTGCTCTGCCTCAGGAACGCCACGTCGGGCGACGCGACCGTCGAGGCGCGTCGTCAGCTCGCCAACTCCGACATCCCGCGTCTACTTCTCGGCGCCATGCAGACGCACTCTAGTCGGACCGCTCTCGTCAAGGCCGGCTTCGCTGTGGTGTGCTTGCGCGCTAGATAGTAGACCATACCCCTCAACTCTGCTTGACCCGCCTAGGTGCGCAACGTCGCTTCGAGTGACGAGGAGCTGTGCGTGGGCCGGCTCCTTTTTCCCTCGCAAGCCCACGGCTCTACTGGCGGCCCCAGTGCGTTGGT
>JASAMY010002310.1:0-20204 GCA_030248085.1 Paralinhomoeus sp. GSCO2_6 | reverse complement strand
GGGGGGGCTCGGGGGCCCCCACTATTTCAATGATGGCTCCTAAGCCAATTTTAAAAAAAATTTTTTTTTTTTAAAAAAAAAAAAATTTTTTTTTAATTTTTAAAAAAAAAAACTTGAAATTTTTTTTTTATGCAACCCTGACAAGCACTCAACTTTATCTACCCCAACTGAGGCGTTTGGAGAAAAAAAGAGGTTCTTTTGTCTTGGTCCAAAGCTGCGTACAATGTAATTGCTGTTTAAACCGCCTGAATAAATGTGGTATGTCGCCAGCACCTTTACCCTCTCTCTCCCGATGTTGGTTGGTCCCGGTCTCATTTCCATACATGTAACCGGGTTTTTGAAGTGGGGGAGGGTCCGAGGACATTCTGAAGGGGGGGGGGGGGTCTGGGAGGGGGACGCAGATTTGAAGAGGGAAGGGGTCTCAGAAGGGAAAAATGTACCAAAAAAGTGTCTAGATAGGCCTTTTGTCAAAAATACATTTAAATATAATGGCATAGCTGTTTTAGACTTTAGAGTACAAAAACACTGAAAAGACGAAAAGTACACCACTCCTTATAATTGTAGACAAGTTGGACTGGAAAAACTACAGGAAAATTCTGGGGGCTCCGGGTTGGGGCAAACTTTCGACTGGGCCCCCCCCAGTTACATGTATGCGCGTTCCTTCCACCCAGATACACAGCAGTGTCAAGTTAATCGGGCAGCGTATGGCCTAGTGGTAACGAATCGGCCTCTTGCGCGCAAGGTCATGGGTTCGATTCTTGATGGACTTCTCTTCGATGGATTTTCTCGTGCCATCGCTGCCCTAGATTATAGATGGCGTTCTTCCAAAGGTCTTTGGCTAATTGCCGGCAATCTGGACAGGAAGGCGTCATGGAGACGGGTGTGCTATATGGGCCATTGACGGCCTCCTAGCGTTGCCCCTAATCCAACAACAACAACAACATTCCATCGGATCAAAAGGACAGTGTGTCCTTGATGAGTTTTCGGACAGTGCTGCCAAGCCCAGTCTGGTTGGCATTCGGAGAGGAGGAGTGGTAGTTGTAGTGGGGCGACAGCTGTTGTTGACCACCCATACCGTAATGGCCGAATAGAGGCACCTCGTGCGCAAACCGGAAGAGGAACGGTTGGACGTCCGCGAACTGCGTGTCAAACACAAGGCCGATGTCGTCCCTGACCGGCACCTATGGGTGCAAAAGTATTTGTTGTTGATCGACACACGAAGAAATGGGTGAAGCGATCTCACCACACTCACACAATGTACACATGCGATCGGCGCATGCCTGAAATGGGTGGGGGGGGGTGTGAACCCCGAGATTCCCCACCCCCAGGATTTTCGAATGCATTTGCAAGGTGTCTGACCTGGTGACAGTGAGTGTTTCGCATCTATTCAGTGTTTTTTTACAATACCACACCTAAATACCGCTATTTTGGCCCAACAGTACCATATAGACGCTATTTTGGTGCAACATCCCGGAGAGCTACTCCCCTCCATACCTGTAACTGTCGGGGGGGGGGGGCTTTGGCGCCCGCAATATTTTCCAACACCCCCCCCCCCCCTTCCCGCCCCCCCCTCCAGGAATTTTCGTCATGTCTAAAACGATTAAAAGTGAGCAACTGTTGGTGTTTTTCAGTGCTTTACAGTGTGATACGACCACAAAACAGCTAAATAGCATTATTTAGAGCCTATTTATACCCATTTTTGGCCAAAAAGTGCCAGTACAGGTAGGTCAAAGAATGTTTGGCTACCCCCCATTTTTTGCTCCAGGGATCCCCCCAGAATTCGGCCATTAAACCCCCCCCCCCACTCTACAGACCCGGTTACACTTACAGGTATGCTCCCCTCCCACCGGACATAACTACTGTATAATATTAGTCTTGCTATGTGATCCGATTGTAAGCGTCACAAGCGCTCAAACCTTAGGCAAATACTGAGGTTTGTTAATTGCTTGACAGATGCTGAAAATCAGCTCCGCTAAATTCTCAGCAGCCGCTTCTTTCAGTTTCGACCGATCCATCTCTGACTTCGAGTTGGCCAGCTGAAAAGCGTTATGTTATGAAGACATAGATCTTGAATGCCATTTTTATCATTTCTACTTGGAATTTGAGCATAAAAATTGACAGATTGTCTAGTATAACAGGGGGTAGCCAGCCAAAATGTTCGGGCTCCGACTGTGGGAGAGCTTCTCGGGGTGGGGGGGGGGGAAGGAACCCCCTCTTCCTCCTCCCCCTCACTACGCCACCGTTCGTGTGTCGTGGTGAAGCAGCACAAAGTGTGTGTGGTGTGCGTGTGGGGGGGGGGGGGTGCGTGCGTGCGTACTCTATCACGGTGCTAGTTCAACAACAGCTACTGACGAAACAAATGGTTTCCGACTGCCGACAATTCGCACACGAACAGTGAGAGAGCGCAGCGCAGCAGTAATGCGACTAGCCACCGACCTGGAAATCCAAATGCCAGATCTCCCAAGCAGATACGTCATCCTGCAGGGGCCACTGGCGCCTCTTGCGCTGGTAAAATTCCAGGGTCAGCCTGAACATTGGTTGGATTTGGGGCAACGCTAGGAGGCCGTCAAAAAAATGGCCCATATAGGGCAATAGCATACTCATTTCCATGACGCCTTCCCGTCTAGAGCCGCACAATTAGCCCAAAGACATTCGGAAGAACGCCATCTGTAATCTAGGGCAGCGACGGCACGAGAAAATCCATTGAGAGAGGGAAGTTCTCGAACTAGAGGGAGGCTCCATCAAGAATCGAACCCAGAACCGTGCGCGCAAGAGGCCGATTCTCTACCACTAGGCCATATGCTGCCCACGCGTAAACATTTACACTCGTGAAAACAATTCGAATTTTAATTTCCGTCTCATCTTACGAAATCTCCACAACAGGCAGAAACCCACCTCCCGCTGTCTGCGCGCGAGCCTTTGACAACCGCCGAAAATTCCTGGACTTTGGGCCTCAAATAGCACTCCAAATCCCTACTGGTCACTCTCAGAAATGTGTAGTCCGGGATGGTGACGCAGTCCACGTCTTCCGTGCCTAAATCACAAAAAGGATAGGGTAAATCACAAAAATTCAAAGGTAGAAAAAAGTTATTAGAAGCATGCACACAACACCGCAACACGGCAGTGTTTAAAGCAGTAGTACCAATGACGCCGATGGAGTAATTGCCCTCGGTTTTGTAAGTGAACTTTCCCACGGTTCTATGCAGAAGCACGGTGTTCAGCAGACAGGAGGTCGCTTCTTCCAGCTGACTACTGTCCAACGTTAGCTGCAGCCGCTGACTTTTCGCGTTCATTTTCGAATTATTAAAGCGAGTCGGTAGAAATTTTCACGTGATTACCCATGTATACAACAATACGGTGCAAACTCTGCTAGCTTAATAAACCACGCAGTTCTAGCGGCAATTTCCAAAATATGCAACCGATACAACCACAACCGATACAAGGGATTATTGTTCCCGCCTCCAGTTACTCAAAACGAAAGTTAGTGAAGGCGGCCACCAATGTATCAAACTGAACCGTGTGAGAAAGGGAGGGGGGATGCGAGGGAGGGGGGGGTGCAGACCAAAAAGAGACCACACAATGAAAAATTGTTCAACAAAATTGCGGATGTACCTTTTGGTCAACTACGGGTTAAATGGGGTCTAAATTCGGTCGGTCATAAAACACTTGAACGAACGCAAAAACAACCCTATTTAGTTCATAGGTATCTGCAAGGGGGAGGGGTGGGTTTAGCGGAGACCCCACTCGAAAACCAACCCCCACCTTCCCAGTTCTAAAGTTCTGAAAACCAGCCACAAAAATGATAAGAGTAACCTATGGTGGTGAGTTGGTGCACAATGAAGCACGGGAATTTACCCAAAAATTCTTTCACTTTCAACAGTTTCGCCACACGTCAACAAACGCAGCAATGCAGCGAAGGAAAGGAATGCAATCTACCACACCGCACCGGACACAACTACACCGCACGCACATACGACTAACAAAAAAAAAATTTCCTACCATGGTCCATGGAAAGAATATCATCTTCGCGAATGTGACCTGCACCAATCCCACCCGTACGAATAGCACCAGAACGAGGATTTAGAGATCCTTCCTAAATGAGCGTAGTCCCAAATTGCGCCTGAAAGTGACACCGGTGCTTATCGCTGAGACGCTCGGCATTTTCGTCGACCGTGAACAATCCAACGCCAAAGCACGGCTTGTAGCGCGGCACCACGCAGCTGCAAACTCAATCAGTGCCCATCTCGCAAACGATTTTCCACCGCCAACTACGAACTCATAGCGGAAGTGTAGAGCGCACTCGTCCTTCCTCGCAGTGTACACTTCGCGTCCGTCGTCCCTCTTGTACGGATGCCGCTCCCTGTGGATCAGCATGAGGTCGAACGGCTCGATGTCGTTCACCGTAATCCGCACCTAGTAGCGCACAATTAAGCCACAAGAATTTTGCTCTTAGAACCTCACATCGCATCCCCAGCACTTTCGCTCATTTTGGTGTTTTTTGTTCAGGAAAGAGCCAACGGACGTCAACACGAACGGCTCCACCATGTCCATGTGCGGCGGCAGGCCATTGGTCGCAGGGCCGGTGGGAATAGTGGGAATGGACGTTCGCTCGTCTCTCGACGGAGTGGTCCATCCGCAACCACACGGGCACTGAGGGCGCTCATCGGCTCTCCCAAACATGTCTTCAGAGTCGACGACCGCTGCCAGCTGGCGCCCCGCCGTGTCGGGCCGACCGCCGTATTTGCGAGTCGCGCCCTTACGGCCAGCTCCTGAAATAGACATGTCCTTTGCCATATTCTACAAGTCCAGTTGCGTGAAATGCACACCAGCCAGTTGAAGAGGCTGCAGCAGCTTCACAGTGCTCGACGCTTTTGCGGTTTCCGCCACGTTCAATATGTACTGTCTGTGGGCATACATGAAATTCTCGTCGGGTAAGATAACGTGACAGGACAGGGGGTGAAAACTGAGAATGGAACCCGGGCTGAGAGGGAGAAAACGGTAGACACCAGACAAATTTCGTGTATGCCTGAGGGACTTGTTGCAGTCAGCCACAGCAAGGCTGTGCTCGCAGTAGAGCTGCCGCCGGCGGTCCCACTTTTGACAGCTACACACAAAGCTGACGAGCTCGGCATCGTGCGTGACTCTGTAGTCTTTGTTGTCGCTGGTGAGGACAGTGAACGTGCAGGGATGCTGAGGGTGCTGGTGAATCAAAGTTTCGTGATTAGCCACCAGCTGCGCTGCAGATGCGTACAAACTGTCGAGCACGCCAGCGCTCTGCAGCCATCCTAAACGTATTCGTAGCGTCCATTCCAATAGCGTTATCCTGGGTAATCGTGGATAATCCTGGATAATCCTGGATAACCATCGGCATCCTGGATAAATTCTGGGAAACCCCCTCTATATTGAAAACATTACGCTATTTAATCCATATTCTGACTCATGTTGGACAAAAGTACCCATTTACGCGCTAGTTCGGTACAGAATCCCCCTCACAAATTTCTTATCACCCGAAATTTTACCCCCGAAATGGGTCTAGACCCTCCACCCTCTCGATTCAACACCCCCCCCCCACTGGCTTGAGACCCAACCTACACCTGTGCAAACCCCCCACCCCAACCCAAAGGATTTTCCTCTACCTCGACCAGGGGCGATTTGCTTGGGTACGTATGTTTCAAACTGCTGGTCATAAATAATTGAAATAAGGACACCCCTTCTGCTGCCGTCGAATGGTCGCCCTCACCGGCTCGGTTCAAGGTCCGTTTCTCTGGGGAAGGACGTTGGTCTTGTCGCTTCTTTCGCGGGCTTTTGACGGGCGTCGACTCCGCCAAAGGGGAAGGAGGGACGTCGACGTCGAACCGCGAGGAGGCAGCTGCATACGCGACGGTTTCTTCTCTGCCAACCGTGGCAATATGGCCGTCGTCACCGTGGAGCTCGTGTTCGAACAGATTGTGTTCGCGTAGTTCAAAGCTGTTCTCGAAGCTGACGTGGCACGCCGCGCACCGCTCTTTCTCGGCCATCTCTAGCTTTCTTTCCGACTTTTCCAACACACGATTTCCGACTTTCGCTTTGAGTAACTACTAACTAACTGGAGGCGGGAACAATAATCCCTTGTATCGGTTGTGGTTGTATCGGTTGCATATTTTGGAAATTGCCGAAAAAGAAGTGTTCTCTCTCGCAGCGAAGATTGCGTCGGAACGTACGAGCCACAACGGGCGCCCGTCGATGTCTCGGTACACGCACGCCGTCATAGTGCGCGTGGCGAACGGCGTGCGCGTGCCGACGGGCACGGAGGCGGCGAGCCAGTCGCTCGTCGAGGCCGCGAGGAAAGAGCAAGAGGAGCTCTGCGAGGTCGTGAACGCCGTGGGAGCGGACGGTCGAGTGCGGTCTGCTGTGCGCGTGCAGGTGCTGCGCGAGTCGGGGGTGGACGTCATCGAGTTGGCTCCGGAAGACGGCGCCGATGCCTCCTCCCTCTTTCCCGAGTCGGCGGCGGTCGTGATCAACGGGACGGCGCTGATCACGCGACCCAAGCACCCCAGCAGTCGGCGCGAGGAGATTCTTGGTGTGGACACAGCCCCGGCTGGCCGTGTGTTCGACGCTTGAGGAGGAGGGAGAGTGGAGATGTCCGTTGGCACGCCGCGCAGGCCTGCTGGAGGAGCTGTCTTGGTCGGTGGAGGAGGCGCCGGCGCAGGAGGCGGGCAAGCCGGTGGTGCTTGACGGCGCCGATGTCCTCTTTACGGGCAAGGAGCTCTTCGTGGGCGTCCACGCCGAGCGGTCGGCCCACGCCGACGGCACGAACATGGAGGGCGCGCTCGTCGTCGGCCACGTCTTCCCCGACTTCGCCGTCGTGCCCGTCCTCGTCGAGGGTACGTCGTCCCCGCCTGCCTCGCCCCTCGTCGCCTCTGCCCCACGGGCCACGGCTGTTGTCCCCACTCACTACCCAGGCAGCCGTCCTCTCAAGTACTACGTGAGCGTAGTCGCCGACGAGTTGCTGACCGTCGGCTCGTCCCCCACCGCGCAGAAGGTGATGCGCGCCATCGAGCGCGACGCGACCTTCCGCTACCGGACGCTCACGGTGCCCGAGGACGACGCGGCAAGCTGTGTCAACGTCAACGGCCACGTCCTCTTCCGACCCGACTGGCAGGCCTCCGTCGACAAGTTCCAACTACTCCGCGACGCGCCCGCCAGCGAGGCCGGCAGCGGTGGTCGGCGCGCCCTGCGTCTCGTTGGCGTCAACGCCTCCAGTCTCTCTCGCCTCAACGGAGGCAGCCATCTCTCAGCCAACTGTCTGCTTTTGCGCAAGCTCAAGAACATCAAAGCCGTCTATTGACTTGACACCCACATTTACAAAGGCGCTACAGAGCATAATTGCAGCTCCTGGCCGTTGCTTCTTTCCACTTGCACGAGCAGAGCCGGTTGGCAAGCGTGATTCATGATCTTTTGGAATGTCTCTGAAAGACAGTCTTTCGGACGCACGCCATGACCGCGGTCGCTTGACATGCGTCTCTTGACGGGTGATCCCGTCCCGTCCCGTGTTCTTTCACGCGTCGTTTGTACCTTCTAGTGTGCTGACCGTATGATATTGCGTAGGTATTAGCCACTTTGGTCAAGCTGCTGTGGTGCTGTGTGGTCTCTGCCGCCGTGTAGCGATTCTTGCCAGAATAATAGCAGCGGTGTCGCCTCTAATCGCGATGCGGTGCGCTCTTCAAAACGCGGCGCCGCGTTCCATTGAGTCGGCCGGCAGCGCGCGTGGATGCGCCGACTCACTCGGCAGAGCTGTTGGCCTGTGCGATGGATGTCCGTGTGGCCCGTAGCGCGACGGCCGTTTGTTCAGGGACGCATACGCGGCAAGGGGACGCGCTCTGACGACGACGATGCCTGTCCGCTACCAGTGATCCCGGTGCCCATTGTAGCTGTGTGCTGGCTGCGGCTGCAAAGGCTGGCGCCGCTAAGAGCGTCTCGAGCGCGATGTCGTCGGCGAGCGAGCGCCGGCAGAATTTCATGCGTCAGTTCCGGAATAGCACCAACCAGGAGTTCTCCGAGATCACCGCCTCGCAGCTGATGGCCATCTGGAATCACTACGACAAGGACGGTGCTTGCTTCTTCGCACTCTTCCTGTAGAGCATGCCTGAAACGTACACAACCAAAAAATACGGGCTCGATGGTGCCCTGGATCCGTGCAATCGCCCTCGCAACGGCGTGTGACTAATAGGAAGGAGGAAGCGCGCATTGCAGCCAACGGCTTCCTGGAACACGGGGAAATCGACCAGTTCCTCTCGGAGTTCGTGTCGAGCGTGTGCGACAGCAACGTGGGCGCGGAGGTGCTGTCGGCGACGATGCTGGGCCAGATGAAGCGCGACCTCATGGACGCGTACGACGAGAACGAGGACGGACGCATCGAGCTGAAAGAGGCACTCTCTCTCTATTTCTCTCTCTCGTCGCTGAATCTTGTCCGTTCAGCTGGCTCAGATGCTGCCAATGGACGAGAACCTTTCTCTGTGCTCTTCCAACTGGAGAGCAAGATCACGTCAGGCGTCGACTTTATGAAGGTAGGCCGACTCAACCAAGCAAGCGCATGCTCACGTACAAGCGAACGCGCTTTCCAAGATTTGGGAAAAGTACGACTGTGATAGAAGCGGCTTCATTGACGGCTCCGAATTAAAGGTGGCGCAGCTGGCTGAGGGCCGGGCGCGGATGTGACAACCCTATGTGCATTGCAGAACTTTCTAAAGGACCTATTCACGAAGGCGAAGCCTGGACACGGCGTCACAGAGGAAAAGTTCGACAAATACGCACGAAATCTTGTGAGAACTGCGCTCTGATCACGTTCCTCCAGCTATTATGCCTCAACGATCCACGCAGATTAAACTGTTCGACGAGAACAAAGACGGCAAGCTACAGCTCAGCGAAATGGCAAGGTACGCCAGATGCACTTCCTTGAGAAGTTCAGAAGATGGGAAGTTTAGTAAGAAAATAATAGCGCTGGCTGTAGTGTGCCCGTCGTCTAGTTTGCATGAAGAATAAGATTGCCGCTAATTGTTCGACTTTGCAGGCTTCTACCGATGAAAGACACTGTGCTCAGCGACACGCTCGTCAAATCGTTCGTAAGCTCTCGAGGGCGTAGTTTAATCGAACACCTACCTACCTACATGTACAGCAATGTAGAGCAGCGCCAAGGGGGGAGGGAGGCTACAGAAAGCATCACCCGCAGCCCGCTTAGTAAAATCGTTGCAGCCGAATCACGTTCGTCTGTTGCGTTGATTTTTAGACCAACTTTGTAATTTCGTGGTCCAAAGGAAGTGCTGATTGTCGAAATTTCCAAATCAGCTTAGCGAAAAATTTGCAAGACCCTTTAGCTATAGCTACCCTTCAGGATACGAGCTACCTTTCAGGATACGAGCGCCATCAGCTACTCGCAAGTCGAAGAGATTTTTGCCACATACGACTCGGTAGGGTGGTCGACGTGTTGCAGGATGGAGAGGAAGGAGTGACGGTCGTGTAGTAACCGGGTCTGCCCTAGTGTGGGTGGGGTGTCAGAGAGGTGGTCGGGGCTACTACGGAGTAAGGGCGTCGACATGTGAAAACGTGCGCCCATGTACGGCGCAAGTGAATATTGTAGTGAAAATAAGAAATTGTGGTACCTATGTAGGTCAATACACTGAACTGATTAGCGCCATTTTCGGCAGATTTTTTGGCCAAAATGCACTATAGAGGGCAATTTTTGCGGTCTTGGGAAGTTTGGGTGGAGAAACTTCTGAAATAGTCTCAAGCGGAGAGAGGAAGACTGGGTTCTGGCTGGGACTGGGTAGGTGGGGGGGGGGGGGTTGTCCTCCTTTCGTTGACAAGTGTATGTGCCCAGCACCTCTGCTGTAGGACAACAATGGTACAGTGGAGGCGGAGGAGCTGACAGGCTTCGTGCGTGACTTACTGTCACTGATCAAGCCGGTACGTCGTGCACCAGGAGCACGCTTGCCTGACCTAGAGCACGCCTTTCTCTAGCAATACACAATGTCGGATGTGCAGCGTTTCGAGAGGGTGCTCGTGAAGTCGTGCGACCTGGACGGAGACGGCAAAATCTGCAAGGTTCAGGCAATCGACACAGTACGCTCCTCGAGCGACGCACCGAGTGGAATTTTAGGAGGAAATGACCGTGCTGCTGTTTGGCCTGCAAAATTTCAACAGGAAAGGAACGTGCTAAGAAGCTACTTTTTCGCTTTTGCTTTTGTTGACGGAAGTGTTTTTGCAGCGAACCGGACAATTCTCATGGTGTGGTGATAATGATCTGTATTAATCTGTATGGCAGCATCCGCCTGGAGTAGACGGCACCTGGAGAATGTACGCAGTCAGTGATGCTAGCCTACAAAGCGCTGCTGCTCGCCTGCAAAGTTCTATATGTCGTGTCGATAACAAAAAAATATGAAAGACATGTTTTCAGAACATTTTGCCAAATTTACGACAAGAAAAAACACAGCCCCGGCCCCGCCCTGTCAGAAAAGCCTAAATCCGCCAATTGCAAGCCAGCAAAACACAGCTGTATGTAAATTTGCAAGTTGTACCCAAATATAGTACCGTACACAACACACTTTGTCACAAAGACGTTCCAGCGGCGTATCGGCCCGACACGTCAGAAAAATTTTCAGTGGCGTTTCGGACCAACAAGACGACTCCCGACCCTACGTGGCTTTAGAAAGGAATGTCGAAGTAGAAATGTTGGTTTATGTCGTGCTGTTGAGTTGCGTGGTGGCCTATTCTTTCGGGAGTCGGCCGTCCTCGGAATTCGTGACCTGCGGCTCCGTCCTGAAGCTTCAGAACGTCCGCCACTCAGTCCGGTGAGTTTGTCTTGGTCGCCTGGGCGGATTGGATCGGGCGTTAAGCACGGACGAACAAAACTGTAATCTTTCTTGTCGGTACAACGTTTGTGCAAGTTCTTGCTCGTGTTCTGGGTCGCACAGCGCAAAAAAAGGGTGTGCGGTCGGGGTAAGAATGAGAGAGCGAATCGACAAAAGTTCCGTCGAGTGCTGTTCTCGCACTCGCAGGTTGCATTCGCACGAGGTGAAGTACGGCAGCGGCAGTGGTCAGCAGTCGGTAACGGGCACGGCGACGAGCGACGACCACAACAGCTACTGGGCGCTGATGGGCAACCTGACGGAGCCGTGCAGCCGTGGCGTGCCCTTCCTCTGTGGTCAGACGCTGCGACTGAAGCACTCGGCGACCGGCTGCTTCCTCCACTCGCACCACTTCGACGCGCCCCTCAGTCACAACCAGGAGGTGTCCTGCTTCGGCGGCGGCGGCGACTCCGACCCCTCCGACACGGGCGACAACTGGCAGGCGAGCGCGAGCGCCCACGTCACCGCGTGTGTGTCGTCTGCTACTCAGTGGTCATCGTCATCGTTGCGCACTGCAGGTGTTGTGCGGCGACAGCGAGGAGGGCCGGTGTCGTATATACATGTGTCGGTTATATACATGTGTCGGCCGACACATTCATATAGACAACTAATGTATATACGTATACGTATCTATATGTGTCGGTCTATATACATCTGCAGTGCGAGTCAAATTCTCCTGTCATAACTTATGCTGAAACTGGCGTCAGATGACGCCAAGCAACAGACACAATAAACAGACGGTCAACAGCGAATCATGGGCTCAAAGTGGCTGCCACTGCTATTGTCCAAGTATAACATTTAGTTGGGGGTGACCTTACCTAATTAATGCTACTACCTAATTAATTAATGATGAACAGTAAAAAAGACCTTGCCTAATTGACGCCAATTAATGCTACAGATGTAAGTGTGTACTTCGGCACTCTCTGTTGCTCAGCTGCGCGGTGCGCGCGTCGTCTGTCTCTGTTGAGCGTCTCTGTTCCGTCGCGCTCAAATGCAACTGCATGACTGAAATGGGTTTCATGCCGAGCAAGAAAACCTAACGACCTGCGGCTCGGCTGCCTTCTGTTCCACGGTCACCTCACCTTATCACGACCGCAAGCATACACACAGTTTCTGCGTCACAGATCTTGAGTCGCTAAGTAGGTGCAGCTTGTGTAGCTACGCTAGCGAGCTACCTACGTAGCCTTGTGTAATTCAACTGCTACGAAGCGACCGTGTACGTAAGGGGGGAAGGGGAGAGGTTGGCAAACCAGTGTAGATTACTCTTGTGGTTGTCAGTTAGATTAGAATCTGTGGCCCTTCTGTCCTTGTGGCCCGCAGGAAGTTTAGAATTGGCGAGCTACACATTTATATGGAACCGACACATGTAGATACGCATACGTATCTAGATCAGTTGTCTATATAGATGTGTCGGCCGACACATGTATATAGCCGACACATGTATATACGTCACCGGTCATGGCGGCGCACGGACGAGTTCTCGCTGCGGCACGTCGACACGGCCGTCTACCTGGGCGCCTCGGGCAACAAGTACGGCCGACCGATCGCCGGCCAGATGGAAATCTGCGGCGTCGACCGACGCGCCGGCAACGGCTGGAAGTCCGCCGAGGGCGTCTACGTCGTGCCCTCCTCGGAACTGTGATTTCCTCTGTGCGTTCCTGTGTTCCTTCGCTTGTTCGTTGGCTCTGTCTCCTGTTGTCCCTTGCTCAGCACTGCGTCGCAGGATCCGTATGTTGTTGTTGCTGCCAAATAGAACGTGTTCCTCGTGCTTACCAGAGTCAGCGGTATTTGCAGAGATTGAGACCGCGGCTTTTGCCGTCCTTGGTGCACACTTGGTTCATTGTAGGTAGGGCCAGTGAGTGGTGGTTGAGAGGTTGCGTCGGTTGGCGGTGGCGGCGATGGCCGCTTCTGACGCCGACCCCATGCTGGACGGGTCGGCGTCGCGCCTGTCGGTGCTGGAGCTGGGCGAGATGCGCGTCGGCCGCTTCTACGTGCTCGGCTTTGGCTACAGCGTCGCTGTGCGCGCGCTCCTCTACCCGCTGTCCGTGGTCAAGACGCGTCTCCAGCTCCAGGTGCACAACACGCACTACACGGGTATGCTCGACACCTTCCTCAAGATCCTCAGGAGCGAGGGACGCAGTGGACTCTACAAGGTTGGTTGCGGCTGGTGCCGCGGGCGCGCGCGCGCGTCGAGCAGCGGCGCGCTTGCGCTTGAGGGCTACACGGTGAGCGTGCTGCACGTGGGCTCGGCGATGATCAGCATGACCGTGTACGAGGGCACGCGGGCGCGTCTGCCGCGCGACAGCTCCATGTCGCACACGACGCGCAGTCTCGTGAGCGGCTTCGCGAGCGGCCTCGTCACGCAGCTCGTGGCCGTGCCCACGGACGTCGTCTCGCAGTACATGCAGACGCTGGGCGCCAAAACCGCTCTGCTGCGGCCCGGCGAGCGCGCCCTCTTCGCCGACCCCCTCCGGCTCGCCGCCTCCTACGACGTGGAGCGACTGCAGCGCGGCCGACTGGCGCTCATCTCGGCCGTCGTCCGGCAGGTCTGGCTCCAGGACGGGCCGAGCGGCTTCTACCGCGGCTTCGCGCCCTCCGTACTGCTCTACTCGCTGAACAGCGCCATCTTCTGGGGCTCCTATCACTTCTACCTGCCCTACGGCGTCGAGGCGCTCCGGCCCCTCTGCTCCTACTACACGGCGCCCCAGGCGCTCTCGGCCGCCGGCGCGGGCGCCACCTCGGCCGTGCTCCTCAACGCCGTCGACCTCTGGCGCGCGCGCATCCAGGTGCTTAGGACTGGCTGGATACCCACCGTGCGGACGCTCTGGCGCGAGGAGCGCGTCGGCGTCCTCTGGAAGGGACTCGGCGCGCGCGCCTTCTCCCACCTCTTCTTCTCCACCTTCGCCATCGTCGGCTACGAGACCATCAAGAAGCTCTGCATCAAGCCCGAGCACGCGCACCTCGTGCGCTGGTAGGTAGGCTAGCAAGCCGGAAGGATAGGCACACTGCGGTCCCTACCTCTCTAGCTAGTCCAGCCCACCCTCCCCCCCACCCGCCCCTGCCTGGACAGCGCCCACGATTCGCGTCGTGTCTCTGCCGTCGTACTGCTACCACTTCGCCGTAGTAAACGTTGCCCAACGGACGTGTTGCACTGGCCGTTCGGACGCGAGGCCTACTAGCAGTGAACAGTCGCCCACCCGCCGCACGTGTTGAATTGGCAACGCGCCGTTGTAGCGCGCCGAGCGACGATGACTCCGTTCAAGAGGGTCCAGGTGCGTGCGTGCGTGGTAGTCGTGAGCGGCCTCGTGTCGACCGAGGCAACAACCTTGTAGCAATGGGCGGTGATGATGCGCCAGTGGCACCTGCTGGACGCCAACTGCCAGGACCTCGACCGGCTCGGAGCCGAGATCGTCCGCAGGCTCTTGGGACAGCACAAGGCCATTTACCACCCCATGTGTACGTGCGCATCCTCCTGCCCACCGCCCCCCCCCCAGGCCTAAGAAATGGCGGTCAGAGTCGCGTGTCTAGCGGACGTTGGCGACCACGTGGTCGTGTTCAACTGTCGGCAAGTGGCGTTGAAGGGCTTCAACTGGCGACGCCGCGAGTACCTCTTCAACAACCTGCGGCCCAAGGGCAAGGCGGTGATTCCCGCCTGGGAGATGCACCAGCACGACCCCTGCCGAGTGCGTGCGGGCTTGTGCTCGCGCTCTTCCGTCAGTGTTCTCAACCAGTTCGTCTTTGCCGCCTCAGCTCGTCTTCATGACGGCCTACTCGGCTCTGCCGAAGCGACCGTACAAGCAGACGACCATCGAGCGGCTCTACTTGTACGCGGACGCCGACGTGCCGGCGGAGATGCTGGCGAACGTGAGCAGCCGCGTGGAGCAGCGCGACCCCGTGCACCGCGCCTACGACGAGTACACGGACGAGGAGAAGGCCGCCTTCCCCCGCCTCTGGCTGCCCAAGCCCCACCAGCTAGTCGTCGAGAGCGAACCACAAGAGTGACTCCGACGCGACGTGACGACGGCGCCTTGCCACAAAAAGAAACAACAAGAAAAGGAGCGGGGCGGTGCGAGGAGGCGCGACGCGACGGCACGTCGCTCGGGTTCACAGATCTCAAAGCGACTACGCGTAGTAGAAGAGGCTGGATTTCTTCTTGGCCTGCACCTCCAGAATGCCGTCCATGAAGTCCTCGTGGAAGACCTCGATCGCGTCTCTGCGCAGCGCGATCATGCCCTAAACGCGGACGGTGCATTCCTTCACCAAGTGGTGTCGAGCTGAGCAGCGCAGGGAGGGAGGGGCACGCACCGCCTCGACGCAGACCGCCTTGCACTGGGCGCCGTTGAAGTCGTCCGTGCAGCGGGCCAACTCCTCGAAGTTGACGTCCTTGCTGCAAACACGAGGCAGCAGAGCGTCGCCGCAGACACGAGGCGATGAGCTGGGCCTGCGAGACGCACTTGACGGTCATGTTGCGCGAGTGGATCTGCAGAATGCGGGCGCGGGCCGCCTCGTTGGGCGCCGGCAGCTCGATCTTGCGGTCGAGTCGGCCGCTGCGCAGCAGCGCTGGATCCAGGATGTCGACGCGGTTGGTGGCAGCGATCACCTAGTCGGACCGCGGGATGGTCGAGCACGCGGCGAACGTGGACGACGCCTACCTTGATGTCGGTGTTGGGCGCGAAGCCGTCGAGCTGGTTGAGCAGCTCGAGCATGGTGCGTTGCACCTCCCGGTCGCCCGCCTTCTCCGAGTCGAACCGCTTCGTGCCTCAAGTGATCCGGACGCACCGTCACGCAAGCAACGACAAGCGCTCGACCACCCACCGCCTACCGATGGCGTCTAGCTCATCGATGAAAATGATCGCTGGCGCTTTCTCCTTGGCCAAGGCGAACGCGTCGCGGACGAGTTTGGCGCCGTCTCCGATAAACATCTGGACAAGCTGTGGTCCCGCCAATTTCAAGAACGTCGACTTGGTCTGCGCGGCCACCGCTCGGGCCATCATCGTCTTGCCAGTGCCTGAGCCGTCCGGTCTCGGCACACCGCCAGCTGTGGCACGCTGCGCAGCTAACCGGGCGGTCCGTAGAGCAGCACGCCCTTGGGCGGCTGAATGCCGATATTCTCAAAGCGCTCCTTCTCCGTCATGGGCAGGACGACGGCCTCTATGAGCTCGGTGATTTCCTTGTCGAGGCCGCCGATGTCCGAGTACTGCTCCGTCGGCCGCTCGTCCACCTGTGGTGACCGCGGCAACGGCCGTCATCAGTGCTCAGCACGATGAGTCGTCCTACCTCCATGGCCTTGACTCGGGAGTCGTACTCGGCGGGCAGCTTCTCGAGTATGAGATACGAGTCCTTGTTCACGCCCACCAAGTCGCCCGGCTTCAGCTCCGACGCCTCCACCAGGCCTGCAGTCGCGTGCGTGTCCACGGGCGTGCACGAGGGGCCTGCTGCCCACGTACCGATGACGGGCAGGAAGTAGGTGGCCCTCGTGCTTGTCTTGATCACGCAGCACTTCGTCTTGGACGCGTCCAAGTCCACGGCCGCGCCGTCCTCCTCTTCGGCCAGCGGGTCCAGCTCGAGCAGCTCCACCACGTTGCTCACCAGGTACGGCAGCTGGCGGTTCACCTACACGCACGCAAGCCGTTCCAGGGTGGGGGGGGGGGGGGAGAGGCTTGGTGCGACGAGCCTTGATGCGCTCGGTGTTCTCTTTGATCTTGTCAGCGAGACTCTGGAGGCTGTGCTGGACGCGCTGCTGCTCGCTGCGCATGATCCGGATGTCGTTGTCCATGAGGTGCATCCGGTTCCGCAGGTCGTCCGCCGACATCTGCCGCACCTCCTCGTCCAAGCTCGGCACCGTCGAGTCCTCCTCCATCTGAACTCGACAGCCACAATCCACACAACAATCAATCGACGGCGGTCGTCAACCGCCCTTGCAATGTGTGCATTCAATTGGCAGGCGAATGGCAACTACCTACGTCCTACGGGGGACTGCTGGACAGAACAGAACCACATTCACTTGTTGGCACGACAGTTCAAAATATATATGTAAGAAAGTAGTAGAGGATGCAACAGCGGCGAGACGAACTGAAACTGAGACAGACGACAGGCGGTCAGGCCCCCTGCAAAGTGAAGCAGGCGTTCAACGGATAGCTGCGTTCAACGAGAGCGCGAGGACGAGACAGTGACTGTATTTTCAAGGCTCACATTCACAAAAGACAAATGACAAGCTAGGCTGCCACCACCATTTGCAAGGTTCTTTCCTTCCGTGTCATAACTATACCTACCGTAATTATAATCACAATTAGGCAAAACACAATTGTGCCTCAGCCTAAGAGGAAGCCTGCCTATTCGAAAGCCTGAAAGCCCAAACCTAAGCCTAGCCATATGTGGGCGCCTAAGCCTAACCAAAATTAAGGCTATCCCTAAGCAAGACCTCTAGGAGATTGTCATCGGACGCAGCGGATGCACGGACGATAGAATTTTATTAGCCTGCAAATTGTAATCAACTGGATTATACCGAAAGGGGGCAAAAGTGAACAGAAGAAAGTAAGAAACAACATACTTTTTTATTAGACTTACAGGGGAATCGACTTACAGTGTACATATCGGTCAGCACGTTAAATAATACAGATTGATCGAGAGGTGTAGCGTCACAATCTATGGCTGGGCTAGTAGCGTGCGACGCATGGACCGCGAACAAAAAGATGCAAGTCTACTGGTCTTGGGGGCGCTCAGTACACCGCAGTTGATCGCGCCATAACAAAGTGCATCCGACCTTGCCAAGCATCGTGCTTCGCTTTAGTCAAACGATATTTACATGATACAAAGTGCGCTTCAGTGAGTGGCATGCGTTATGCAAATAAAGGGTGTTTTCTTAACACAACGATTCTTTCTTGAATAGTTTTTGCTAGCCACAATTGATTCAGACGTCCTTTGGAACGTTTACGCAGAATGCCTTGGGATTTTGTTCACAAAAGTTTCACTCAATCGGATCAATGTTAGAAGAGTTACGCTCAATCAAAGCGATCTTCCGCTCTAAAATTTAACCTTTTAGATATTGTCTTATGCAAATTTTTCGTGAATCGTGCATACATACCGTCCATGTGCGTGAGTCTGTAATTTTCAACTACTCCAAATATTGATCCGATTGAGCTGAAATCTTTTGTAAACGAAATCCCAGAGCATTCTGCGTAAACATTCCACATCAATTGCGGATAGCAAAAGTTATTCAAGTTATTCATTCAAGAAAACACCCTTTAGACATACTTGATAAACTTAATACTGTGGCACGTAAGTACTGTGTAAGCACACCTCGGTTGAAACGTGTTACCGTACTAAACCCGCACTGCGCTTATCCAAGCTGAGATCTTTGCGTTTGTGTTTCTCGCGTTTACGATTGGCAACGATTTGTTCAAACGAGGCATCAAACAACTCTACAACGTCGAGTCCAGTTGCTAGGTGGAACCGAATCAGAACATTCATTTTTCGGTTGAACCCGAGCCTATTTTCAATAGTTTTGAGTTCTGTTGGACGAGCTGCGTGGCAGCGGAGTATCGCCGGCGTAGAATCGAGGTCGTCAGCGCGACGAATACGCAGACCGCTAAACGGGCGAAGGAGTGAGCCGCTGCAGGTGCAGTGGGGCGCCGCATTGCGGCCACGGACGAACCTATCGTCTCTGAGAGAACGAACACGAGGGCCAGCAACCAGAGCGGCGCTGACTCCGGGCCCGCGCTCGACGTCAACGTTGAACTTTGAGCAGGCGACCCCGTTCCGTTGGACACTTCCGTCACCGTCTCCGTTGGCATGCTCTCGGTGCTCCACGCCGTCGTCGTCGTCATCGTCGAGTTAGCCGACGTGGATGTGTCGGTCTCATCTGTGCCGGCGGTCGACGACCGAACTGCGTCTGTCGCAGTGGTCGAGGACGCGAGCGCGCCGACTCGTGGACGGCCGTCCGTGTTGAGCGTAGTAGACTTGTTCGGGATTCATGCTGGGGTTGAACGCGGCGTTGCATCCACGTCGACTGCAGCAGCACAGTTGGACGCCGCTACGGAGTTGGCATCGTCTCTTTTGCACGCCTCCGTCCTCGTCAACGTCCTGGCACTGTTGCCGACCACCCAACGGACTGGCCGCCGAGCAGAATCGCAGCACGGTCCCGTTGGACGGGAAAAAAGCCGCGGCACACCACGTTCCTTCTGAACATCGTCGCTCTGAACGAGACCACATTTTGAGCGGCTCAGTGTACCTGCACACGCGTCCACATTTGGAATATTCCTGTCGCTGCCCCAGCCGGCGTAGCAGCTCGCTTTGCGCGTACGCACGCGGTAGAAACCGGGGTGTAACGTCAGGGTGTCGTACGGATTGTTGCACAGTTGTTCGGCGCAACAGCAGACGGTCGAGTTTTTCTGCAACGCAGTCGGCGGCAACGAGTGAAGAGACAGATCTCTTTCGCCGCGATTGCGCTTCACCTCGTCTTGGAGGTGGACACAGCGATTCGTATCGTCGTTGTCGTCGCAGAGCTCGTGTTCGTCGCAGGCGGCGCGCAGTCGGCCGTAGACGCCGAGGGGCGCCTTCTCGAAGAGGACGAGGCAGTGGCTCGTCGTCTCGGAGCACCGCTGCGCCGTCGCCAGCAGCGGTCGCCTCGACGCTGTCGACGGCTGCTCGGAGACGCTCGCATCGTCGACGCCGGCGTGACACACGAGACCGGTCCCCAGTCGTGGTCCACACAACCCAATCAACACAACTAGTATGGCAGACTGACTAGCTAGCATCACCACGCATTAGTTAGTTTTTACATTTATCATCTTTAGTGCTAATAGTGACGCGTCGAGACGTGCAGTGCGGGTTCACTTGTCGCACAAACATCTGTGTACGGCAACGAGCTAGGCCCTGTGTGCGTGCATGATACCTTCGTGTATCCAACACAACTCATCCAAAGGTTTTGACTAAGACCAGTGATGGCAGCATAATACACAAGCAAAGACTGAGATATTATGCATCGGCATGCATACATACACTGTAAGTAGACAGAGCAGAGTGGTAGTCGACGGAGGGTCGCTCGTTCGAGTATCACATTCACATAGGAATCTCGCCGATCTCGCCGGTAGTGAAGAGCCGTCTCGATTATGGTGCTGTGCTGTGCGAACTGGGTAAGTGAAGGCGATCAGCGGTCCAGCGCGTCCACTACACTAGAGAAAGAGAGAGGGAGAGAGGAGGGAAGAAGCAGTGGAGGCAGCGCCTAGTGGCGGTCGCGGAGTCGGCGGACGAGCCACTGGCCTAGGCGTTGCTCGTTCAGCAGTCTCCACTGCGTGTTGATGGCGGCCGTCTCGAGGCCGA
>JASAMY010000102.1:0-20184 GCA_030248085.1 Paralinhomoeus sp. GSCO2_6 | reverse complement strand
TTGTGGCGTTTCTTCGACCAGTTCGTATTGCTCTTGTGGTTGATGGCCTTGGCGTACTTGAAGCTGTTGACGAGGTAGTCCTCATGCACGTCGATCTCCAGGCCATCAGTGATCGCATTTAATTTGCCATCGTCCAGAATCAAGTCCGAATAGCCGAAAACGAAGTTGGCGCTCCTGACCTTGTCCTTGGCCGAGGTCTTCTCCGCGTCCGTCAAGTGGTTGATGGAGTCGATCTGCTGCTGGAGACCCTCCTTGGTGAGCTGCACCAAGCGCAGCAGGTTCTGCTGAACAGAATGACTTTGAAAATCAGGAGAAATTGCTCTCCGAGTCTCAAACTCCGCCCAAATGGTACAATACGGCTCTCGTGCCACTGTTCCACGATTTGCAATGCAGTGTATATGGATGCATGTGCAGGTAACCAGGATTCCCCCCTATTGTACTTTGGGAAACGTTGGAACAGGAGCAGTCCCTGTCACAATTTGGCACGTGGCCTTGTGAACGGTTGCCCATGATTGTTCATGGCAATTGTTCTAGTGCTTTGACACACTGGTGGATCAAGAATTTTGCGACAGAGGCGGGAGAAGTTTAATTTTTTGTCACCGCAAATTACCCAAAAAGTGAAGTCAAGTTTTGGTCGTGGCATTTGCGCTCGCACTGCACTGTTTTCAGCACACGTGTGGAGAGACGCCATTAATTCGCAAATGTACAAGACTTTGGAATTACTTACACTAGCCGCTTCAACTCAGTACTCCTGGTTGCAAAGTGCTCCAAAGTGGTTCAACATCAATTTGTCTCATGAAATAGAATAATGTTGAGATTACTCAGTTGTGAAATGATGAATAACAGCAATCATGAAACTGCAAAGTGTTGGAATGCATATCAACCAAAGGCAATGCATGTCAACCAACACATTTGCATGAATGCTAAAGAAGTGCTCTCTGTTTTAGAAACTCACTCTGTTTTAAATACGTTTTATATTAACACAACTTCGACATAAATTGGAAACATGTGCTGAGGCTTATTTATTTTATTTTTCCATTACAGTCTCTGTGGTGCTACGGGGGGGGGGGGCATCGTCTCTTCAGTGTGTCTGTTTGTATGTGTTGTATGTACACTGAAAAAAAAACGTTTTCTCACAACCAAAACTTGCAATCCAAAACGCACAAAACGTGCACACAAAAAAGACAGTGAACCACTGCAGGGGGGGGGGGCTGGAGGGCATGGGAGAGCCCGAAAAGAGTTATCCAGCCCATGGAAGTTTGGAGGCCTCAAGTGTGTATGTGCATGCTTGCATGCGTGCGAGCATGCGTGTGAGCATGCCTGCTTGAGGGCATGCCAGTCTGGTGCTTCGGAGCAGTCACTTGGACATGCTGCACCCCAAGTTTCAGCTCAACAGCTGCTGCCATGATTGAGAAATGGCGGATTGAAGAATGTCTCTGATGGTTACTGTAGTGGATACTGTATAAAAATTAAATTTTAATAGTGCACTATAATGATAGCAATCACATGAATGCACTATGATAGCAATCACATGGACATGCAGCACATCAAGTTTCAGCTCAACAGCTGCTGGCAT
The DNA here is from genome assembly GCA_030248085.1 of Paralinhomoeus sp. GSCO2_6. Lineage (NCBI taxonomy): Eukaryota > Metazoa > Nematoda > Chromadorea > Monhysterida > Linhomoeidae > Paralinhomoeus > Paralinhomoeus sp. GSCO2_6. Next base: position 18,608 of record JASAMY010000102.1, on the reverse strand, counting down.
GATTGAGAAACAGCAGATTGAGGAATGTTGAGTATGGTATACTGTAGTGAATACTGTATGTAAATTCAATTTTAATAGTGCACTATAAAGCAATCACATGGACATGCAGCACATCAAGTTTCAGCTCAACAGCTGCTGACATGATTGAAAAATGGCAGATCGAGAAATGTTGTCTATGGTATACTGTAGTGGATACTGTATGCAAATTCAATTTTAATAGTGCACTATAATAGCAATCACATGGACATGCTGCACAGCAAGTTTTAACTCAACACCTGCTTCTTGGAATGAGAAATGGCAGATTGAGGAATGCATCCTATGGCATACTGCAGTGGATACTGTATGCAAATTCAATTTTAATAGTGCACTAGAATTGCAGTCACATGGACATGCTGCACAGCAAGTTTTAACTCAACACCTGCTTCTTGGAATCAGAAATGGCAGCAATGGTATACAGTAGCAGATACTGTATGCAAATTCAATTTGAGCAGTGCACTATGATAGCAATCACTTGGACATGCTGCACCCCAAGTTTCAGCTCAACAGCTGCTGCCATGATTGAGAAATGGCAGATTGAGGAATGTCACCTATGGTATACTGCAGTGGATACTGTAAAATTCAATTTTAAAATAGTTCACTATAATAGCAATCACGTGGACATGCTGCACAGCAAGTTTCAACTCTACACCTGCTTCTTGGAATGAGAAATGGCAGCAATGGTATACAGTAGCAGATACTGTATGCAAATTCGATTTGCACAGTGCACCATGATAGCAAGCATGTGGACATGCTGCACACAAAATTTCAGCTGAATCCATCCAGCACAACTCTCTGTACTGCATTGTTGCAAAACTCCAATGATGGGAGCCATTGGTTATGGTGTGGCGCATTTAAAATTAAGGAAAATTTTGCAGGTGGCTGCAAAAAAAGGAGAATATGTGACGCTCCTCTAGGCCCAGTTTGAAAAAACGCGGTATTAAAAGTAGCCACTTCATCAGATGATCAACTTCAGTTTGGACAAACCGTGTATAATCGAACCAAGCGCAGCAACACGTCACATATTCGGCGTTTGTTGTGCTCGCTTGGATTACTGGAAAGGCAGTCCAGGCTGCATGAGGACCGAGGCCTTTTATTCCTTGGACTCAGAGACGAGAGCGGGCCTTATCCTTGACTGGACGTCTACAGATGGCAGTTCCGTCCGTCCATAGGCACAGGCTAACAGAAGCGGAACAAAGATGAACGAGAATCGAAGATTGAATGTAGGGTATACAATGTACTTGGTACTCAAGATCGTGAATTGATGGTGCATATCACTTACTGTAAGGGCAAGCCACATATTAAAAATTTATGATGGGCAGGGTAGCGAAATTATTTATGCAGAATCTTTGGCTGTGTGCCCTGTCCATACATACGATGCCTAATGAATCGTCAGAGAATGCGCATCGTCAGAGAGATGAAAGAGTTTGTGAGGGTGGATTGATAGTGGTAGTGTTGTGGCTGTGTGCGATGGCTCGCACAACAAACGCCGAATATGTGACGTGTTGCTGCGCTTGGTTCGATTATACACGGTTTGTCCAAACTGAAGTTGATCATCTGATGAAGTGGCTACTTTTAATACCGCGTTTTTTCAAACTGGGCCTAAAGGAGCGTCACATATTCTCCTTTTTTTGCAGCCACCTGCAAAATTTTCCTTAATACAGTGTTTTTTCGTAAAAGAAAGATTAATCAAAAACTCACGCACGCACACACATACAAACCCACAGCAGCAGACCAGAACGGACGCATGCTCAGTGTTGCACCATAAAGCTTATGAAAAGCGTGTACCACTGTACACATTGTGCGTGCGTGCGTGCGTGCGTGCGTGCGTGCGTGCGTGCGTGCGTGCGTGCGTGCGTGCGTGCGTGCGTGCGTGCGTGCGTGCGTGCGTGCGTGCGTGCGTGCGTGCGTGCGTGCGTGCGTGCGTGAGTGCGTGCGTGCGTTCGAGCGTGCGTGCGTTCGCGCGCGCGCGCGTGCGTCCATGCGGGTGTGCAGATGTGTCATTTTCATGTATCAGGGGCTGTAGCAAGCATTCGTCCATAAATATTTTCCTAGCTCAAAAAATTACCAAAATTCTGGAAAAAGAACCTAGAAAAGAGACAAAAAATGTGGAATGGACTGGAGACACTGCAGTAAAGCAACGCTGATGGGTTTTCCAAGGGGACACGTGCAAAGGCACAGGCAGGCGTTACTGGGATTCGAACCAGCGACCTCTTGATTAAGGGAACATGGTAAAAAGAAGAATGTGCCCAGTAAACCATAGCTGGCATGTAACAAGAGTCCCTCCGGCGATTTCATTTTTTGATGTGGAGCATAGATGTGGACCTGCGAGGTTTCCGTCCAATTGATGCAGGCGCGAGTGGGCGTCGAACCAAGAAGCTTGTCATGTAAAGTGGGTCCTGCCATCTCCAAAAACTTCTCGGTAATGCACAAGCGTATGGAAGCGTGTTATAACTTAATCGATTCCCCCTTTGAATGCGCTTCTTTTGAGCTATCACGCGCCAGAATTCGTTCAGGAAATGAAAAATAATGCACGATCATAGTTCCAAATTTTGCCCAAAATGGGGGGTGCGCCAAGAGGGTCGAGCTGCGAAACATGGAAATCGGAGCGCTCCCATTCTCGAAAGTGACCTATTACAGGTCCAGACGAGTAACTTTCATCATTACAGCACAGCTCTGCGACGAACGGTTGAAGCGTCTATAGCTAACAAACTTTTGGAACAAAACACCTAAAAAATGGCCTTTCGAAGAGGGCTGACAGAGACACGGGCATCGGAGCGCTCCCATTTGTCGAAAGTAACCTATTCCAAGTCCGGACGAATAACTTGTGTCATTACAGCACAGCGGTATCACGAACGGTTGAAGCGCCTATAGGTCACAAACTTTTTTTGGTCGGATTTGCCGAAATTTTGGTTGCCAATATCTCATTACCGTAAATCCTCCAATAGTGCCCCCGGGGCACTATTTTTTCAACCTCTCCTTACCCGGGGGCACTATTGGAGGGGGGGGGGGGCACTATTGGAGGGGGGGCTTCTATTATTTCAACCTAAAAATTATGAATGGTAATGCTAGTTTCGCCGTCAAAATTGCCGATTTGTCGGCGGTTATGATCAATTTTGCCACATTTAATGGTTGATTTACCGTTAATAGTTGCTGAAACGTACTATTATTGGTTAGTAGTAGTGTGTATACACGATATAAATGTACCTACCACTATATTTTTGCCCATAAAAGGCCCATGGCACAACATACCCCTTAACCCCGGGGGCACTATTGGAGGGGGGGGGGGCTCTATCTATTTCAACCTTGCCGTACCCGGGGGCACTATTGGAGGGGGGGGGCACTATTGGAGGGGGGGGTTGTATTGGAAGGATTTACGGTATGTAGTGAGAATTTCAAATGTCATGCAAGCGCCCCAGACATTCTTTGTAAAGCTGTTCACGAATATCAAAAAACATTTGGGGGTTTACTCGGCTTTTTTCGACTTTTACTCTTGTCGGGTTTTGGCCAAAATGAAACGACTATGTTTCGAAAAATGACCAAATCGGCCATAACTATAGATCCGAAGCACCTAGATAAATTTACCTTGGGGCACAAAATTGCCATCATATACTACGTGCTCACGCCAAGTTTCGTCCCAATCAACAGTAGCGTTCCAGAGCGGCGACCCTAAAAGTGTGTGCAGAACATGAAAAAAAAACACCACTTTTTTGGAACATTTTTGTACAATTTGTCTTAACGCGTTCGAGTACCAAAACGCGGGACGGCTCATTCGATTCCGGTCTAGAAGGCGGTTCTTTTGAGCTATCATTCGCCACAATCCGTTCAGGCAATCAAGAGTTATAAGCGACTGAAAATTCAACAAACCGCATTGAGGAAGTGCTCACATATTAGGGTTGTACGCTGCCGCGTACACCCTGATTAGGGTTGTACGCTGCCGCGTACACCCTGATAATTTTTGCGCGCAATTTGAATTTGGCCATTTTTCAGCTATCACAAGCAACACCTGAAGCTATATCAGAAATAACCAACTCAATCCATCCAGCACAACCCTTACAATCGCGTTGCAGACAGACACACGACCTGCTATAGGAATCGTCAAAATGTTGGGATTATTGAGCTCCCTTATGCATCAAGCGTGAGTTGCAAGAGAATCACAGCGCCGCAGGCGAAAATTTTGCGCTGTTGAGTGTCTTGGTCCAAGGAAAAGAAAATGCAAAAGTCTCCCGCTTTACCCCTGTCTTCTTTCTTCTTCTTCTTCCTTCTTCTCCCTCTGAACTCTCCCCCTCCCACCCCCAATCTGAACAGGAGGGGGAGACCTTTCTCCTTCTGGATCCTACATAGTGCTTTGTGCTTTGACACGTCGAGCGACGCACCCTGCTCTGGTCGGCCATCTCCTTGTAGTAGGCGTCGACGAAGACGCGTCCCAGCGCGGGGCCCAGGCCGTAGTGTCGCATCAGCCGCAGACAGACTGCCGGGTCGCGCCCGGCCGAGAAGGAGGACGCGGCGGCCGGCCGCTCGTCCAGACTCGGCGGCTGCGGCTGCCTCTTGGTCTCCTCCAGCGCCTGGAGCACTACCACCGGGGTCGTGCTCTCGTACTCCAGGCGCATCTTGAGCAGCTGCTCTCTGTACAAGGGCACTATTCGTGGCACTGCACTGCGGCTGGAGAATGGCGCGTGGCTACACGAGAACACCTCGCAGACTGTTGTGGCATCAGCATGTTGTACATGGGTATACATGCGCGATCTGTTGGTTGTCAGTATCACTACATCCTCTCGTCTGTTATATGCAATTGTCATCGTGGGGACACTTCCGTGTGGGCGACTGGACTGGACGCAGCTGTGTAGCGAGGGGTCATTCCCGGCCACATTCAGGCTCATGTTCCGCTTTTGGTTCTGGTTCACATCCAACTCGAAGGACACTCATGCCGATCATAATCTTTGTCTGCGCTCCAGCGCCTACCTGATCTGATCGTCGGCGGTGAGAAGGCTGTCTTGGGGCCGGTCAAAGGGCCTGGGCGGCGTGGTGGTCTTTACCCAAAAGTTCTGGACGAGCGTCAAGGCGAAGAGGTTCTGGAGCACGCGCGGAGGCGTGTCCCGGTAGAGCCGGGCCGCGGCCCTGCTGAACTGGGGGTAGAAGACGTTGACGTGCGAGTCGAGCACGGCGTCCACGTCGAACTGGCCCTTCGACAGGCGCAGCAGGTACAACGTCCAGTCGAACACGCCACTGTACTGCTCTCTGAAGAAGAGAGCTTTTTTCTCGGAGTTGCATTGCGCAAAGTGAAAATGGCTGGCGTTTTTTTACAGGCATATCAATCAGGCACAGGCCTTTGTAATGCACCATGCACAGCATACCATGGATCAGCATCACACGTCATGCACGATGCACAAACAAACCACACTCTCCACGTGTCATGCACCCACTCGCCACTCACAACCACTAGCGGATCCAGACAGGGGGGGGGAGGGGGGTCTCCCCCTCCTGTCAGCTCAGATTTGGGGGGGAAGGAGGGGGAGAGATCAGGGGAAAACCAGGAAAGAAGGGCGAGCACAAGGGGAAATGGGCAGACTTTTACGTTTTCCTTCAATTAAGACACTCAAAAAGCGCAAAATTTTCGCCTGCGGCGCTGTGGTTCTCTTCCAACTCACGTTTGATTCGTAAGGGTGCTAAAAATACCGTCATTTTTGTCTATTCCACAGTAGTGTAGTTTGTGTGGTGAAAAGAAATTGACCTTCTCCCCCCTCTGTCAGAAAATCCTGGATCCGCCAGTGCTCACAACGCGCGACGCACCACGCAATGCGATGCCACTAGTCCACCACGCACCATCTATGCACCACACGTGTCTTTACTTGACTGAGCTTTATTTCACTTTTCCGTATTCGTTCTTTCTACACGCTCTCACATTCTGTGTGTGATGTGATGCTCTGACGCCGATAGCATCAGAGCATCACTTCCTAGTGACTGATTTGGCAGTTGCTATGAGGCAGTAGGAATAGGATTTACAGAGCTTTTGGTTAGGTACGCATAGCACTCAGTCCCGCAACAAACTGCACCTGTGTGTCAGTAGTCTGTAGTACGAAGCCGATTGACACCAACCTCAAGAGCATAGTCCTCTGTGCGTATCTGTACAGGTTTGGATGCTCTCCAAGACCCATCTGGTATGGAACATCAGTAACCGGTTTATTGTCCTCTGCGTAGTACTTCATGAACAGCTCGTTCACTTTTGTCTGCAGGTCACTAAACGCATTGACACACCCACCTCACGTGGTACACGTCAAGTAAGCACGTTGTGTACATAACAGTCCAGCGCACGAAACGGCGCAAGGTAACAAGCCAACTCAAGGCCGATTACAGTCTGTGTCATGTTTTCATTAGGTGGGAAAAGCGCAATAGATGCGAAAAAAGTTAAAATCTGCGATAAGCGTCCCTCTCAGAGGCGATCCATAAACGTATCGACCCCCCCCCCCCCCAACCAATGGAAGCGCCCCTCTCAGGGGCATCCAAAATGTTAGGCGCACGTTGCGCTTGCACAGATTCTACATAGGGCAGATATCTGATAGCGCTCCGTGTCACCCACATCAGGTCGCGTTCATCCTGGGCAGCGATCTGAGGCTCGACTGAGACAGCGAGGCTCTCGGCAATTTTCGAAGCGAGCACCACGTAGGAGCCTGCCGCCAGTACAGGAATGGGCGAGAATAGCGGGACCAGTATCGATTTTCTCGGCTCGTCACCATTCTTCCGCGCGTAGTGGAAGCTCTTGGAGGAAATGGGCGCGGGAAAGCCGGTGTCATAGTCCAAAACCGCCCCCAGGCCAGAACCGCCCCCCGGCGGTTTTGGCCTAGTCCAAAACCGCCCCCCGGCAGTTCTGGCCTAGCGACGTCTAGGCCAGTACCGCCCCCCACCAAACTTTTTCTCCCCCCTTGACTTAGACCACATTAAAGTAAATAATGTATGGCAACAAATCTGGCGTATATACCGTAAACCCTATAATTAGCCCCCCCCTATAATTAGGCCCCCCCCCGATAATTACAGATTCACCCGTGGAGTGCTCGAACAAAAAATTAGCCCCCGGGGGGGCTAATTATAGGGTTTACGATAGGTTATGTATAAGCGAGCGAGTTTACGGAAGGTCAGCATGCTGCCAATCTCAAGCGCCCTGTTGACGTCGGCGTTGATCGGTTGGGTGGCGTAATTGTGTTCCGCTGAGACTCCAGCTAAGCCCAATGAACGACGTCGATGGCCGCAGTTGTTGCTGTTGGACTGCGGCACGAGGTTGGCTGTAGCGCGGGGCACGCTCAACACCGAGGGCTACAGCTGCAGCTGCTCCGTCAGACCCACTGACAATCGGCTCGCTGTCGAACAGAAACATCTCGCTCGCAGCCAACAGCGCGACGATCCAATGGTTGCCATGCACATGGCCAAGTTGAAAGCCCACTTCTAAACAGCAGAGAGCGCCTGCGCCGCTTGCGCTTGCTCTCTAAGATCGCAAGCTCGCGACTTGTCAGCTTGTATCGCAGCACCCAGCGTCGAAAGGCGGCGATCAAAGGTCGCACAGGACTGTCCGTCTTCACTTCAGCGCTTGCGACGCGCGCTTGTTGTTAATCGTAGTTTCGAGTGATCAACGTAGGAGGGGGGCGATTTTCATGTTAGGGGGGCGGTTCTGGCCTAGGCTAGACCCGCCCCCCCGGCGGGTTTGGCCTAGGCCAGAACCGCCGGGGGGAAGAAAAACACGGGGGGCGGTTTTGGACTGCAACACCGGCCTCGTTCACCGCTCCCACTTGCTACAAAATGTACGATTAACGATAGACTACGATTAATATAATGATTATTCGATCACGATTACGATTACCGTAAACTCTATAATTAGCCCTCCTATATATGTGTATGTATGTACACGTATGTGTATGTGAGACTGTGTGAGAGTGTGTTAGAGTGTACCAACGTGTGTGCACAGTAGAGATGAGCATGGGCCGGGCCTGGGCCTGATTTTCCAGGGGTGGGCCGGGCCTGCCTCGTTTTTGGGCGAAACTTGCCCTCACGCGCCTTTTTGCCCACACATCTTCCCACTCATCGACACTTCCAGTTTATAGGCCCCCCTATGATTAGACCCCCGTATAATTATACACCCTCCTAGAGCTCGAACGAAACAATTAGCCCCCGATGGGCTAATTATAGGGTTTACGGTACGTAGGATTAGCGCCCTCCCCGGATTAGCATAGTGTGCGAACTTGCAGCTGGGCGGCGAGCTCCTCGAGCTGAAAGTTGGCGGGCTCCTTGTAGTCACTGTCGAGCGTGGGGAAGCCGCCTATGGCCTTGATCAGTCCCTCGATAAAATCGACCCTGCTCTCGAGCTTCTCGACCCTGGGCGCCAGACAGGACTGCAGCTGCGCCTTCAGCTGTCTCTTGTACGGCTGCGGGTCGTCGAGCTGCAGACGAGACAGAAACGAGGCTCAGTACTGTCAAGTCACGAAAGAGCAATAGACGTTCTGCCCGTCACCTCAATCTTGTCAATCTCGCTCAGCAGAACGGCATCTACGCGCTTCTGGACCGCCACACTGACGCTCAACTCGCCCAGATTGGCCTTGTAGTTCATGCAGGTGAACTTGGAGAAGGAGTCGCAAGGAGAGGCTTTGGGAGACATGTCGAGAGAAGCGGTGAGGTAATCGGACAGCATCTTGCCTCCTTTCGAGTACGAGTACGTCGACTCAAGCTCGCTACTGGCTTGGCTTCTGAATTGACTGAATGCGCGAAACCAAAAAAACCAGAAAAAAAAACAAAGAGGACAGCAGGCTACACACGTAACTAGCGGTGGCATCCAGTGTAAGTACATGCACCGTAATTCCTCCAATACAACCCCCCCTCCAATAGTGCCCCCGGGTACGGCAAGGTTGAAATAATAGAGCCCCCCCCCTCCAATAGTGCCCCCGGGGGTAAGGGGTATGTTGTGCCATGGGCCTTTTATGGGCAAAAATATAGTGGTAGGTACATTTATATCGTGTGTATATACATTTATATCGTATATACCTATATACTACTACTAACCAATAATAGTACGTTTCAGCAACTATTAACGGTAAATCAACCATTAAATGTTGCAAAAGTGATCAAAATCACCGAAAAATCGGCACTTTGACAGCGAAACTAGCATTACCATTCAAATTTTTAGGTTGAAATAATAGAAGCGCCCCTCCAATAGTGCCCCCCCCCTCCAATAGTGCCCCCGGGTAAGGAGAGGTTGAAAAAATAGTGCCCGGGGGGCACTATTTGAGGATTTACGATATCATACGTATAGTACATAACCAGTAGTACACCGTACTCTGGGTTCATTCGAAAGTGACTGTGACACTCACCCACAACGGCATCGTCATAGTTGAGGTCGGCTGCCTCGATTGCGCCAGCTATGCTGGACATTGAAAGGCCGAGACTGATGTCGAAGTGTTCCGTTACTGTGCCGATTTCAGCAGTAATGCGCAGCTCGGATGGGTGGTTCGATCTAGAAACAGGCAGACATGCAATTAAAAAACTCAGATTTGAATGGCGCCTTGGCGAACTCTGCAACGCTGCACAATCAGGGTCAAACGGGTCCAAATCAAGTATGCACACAAAATTGTGATGGCACAGAAGGGAACCGGACATCTCGGCGCCGCCATTTCGGCGCCGGTCATTTCGGCGCCGCCATTTCGGCGCTGGACACCTCGGCGCCGGGACATTTCGGCGCTGGACGTTTCGGCGCCCGCTGGGTAGATTGGAGGGCACGCGTTTATCCGCACACCGATAAAGGCGAAGCCAGGCAAGCTTGGGCAGCCAGACCTCGGCTGCCCAAACCCAAGTAGTCAAAGCTGGGCAGTCGCAGGCGCAAGAAGATGAAGGCGAGGGAGGCTGGTCAGTCTGCGGCTTCCGCAGCTAACACTGGTGATCTCAAACCCAGACCTCGCCCCCAATCGGAGGAGGTGGAGGAACAATACATTGTGCTCCTCAGATGTATGTGTGAATGTGATCATCTGCATGTGGCATGAAATGTGTTTGAGAGTATCTTCATTCTGTACTGCATAGAGTGTAGGCGTTGTACATCTGCGCTTGCTACAACAGAATAGCACCAAGTGACACACTTGCTGAATCCTGTCACAGTCACCACCATGTGGTCCATGTCCAACTTTTTCAGTGACTTCTCAACCTATAGAAAACAACGCTGACTCTTTTCTCTGCTTCAAAACGAATCTTCAGGAACTTTCTTACGGCGGATGCGTATCTTGCCGCAGCCATGACTGTTGAGAAGTTTGCGAAGTCTGCCAAGTCCTTTGTGTATCTACTGTTGTGGTCGGTGAAACGTGCCACGTAATAAGAAGTTGTTTCGCCCTTTGGGCCTGGCTTGCAAGCGTCACTTAGGCCCAGCACAATCAGGCCCAACAGAGCCTTCGTAGGCAACACACAGCTCATTGCAAGCTGGTTGTGTGGCGGAATGGAATGGAAGAACGCGCAATGCAACTCTAAACTTCGCACGGGATAGTATCCTAGAAAGGCAAATAAAGAGCTCCGTGTGTCACACTATTTACGATAATAGTTGCTCAGACTTGCTGCATGGCTGCTGCATCCCCGTTATCACAGCGCACGAAGAGTGTCTGCGACCGACAACTCACTGCTGGCCAACTCATCTATGGACGCCCACTGAAAACTAGATTACCGTATGCATCTTCCAACTCAACCTCTCCATGGCACTATTCAAACGCACTATTCAAAATTCAAATTCAAACTATGGAGGAGGGACGTTACCTTTCACGCGCCTACGCACACACACACACACACACGCACACACGCACGCACGCACGCACGTACGCACGTACCCACGCACGCACGCACGCATTTTGAGACAGCTCTTGACAGCTCAGACAGACTTTTCACACATGCAGTCAACGAGTTGTAGGTAGCGATGTCACCAAAAAGTAAAAGTTAAAAACTAAAACAGTCAAAATACTTTTTTAAGTACAGTTAAAAAAAGTGTTAAAAATGTATGTCTGAAAAAAACTTTTTTAATTTAAAAAGTGTTAAATGCCCAAGCAGAAGGCTGCTAGAGCACTATACCCTAAGACAGAAACAGAACTCTACTGCCCCACCACCTCAGCAATGTGTGCTTGTTCTTTCAAAGCACATCGCTCAACTGCTGCTCAAGCAGAAGGCTACTAGAGCACTATACCCTAAGACAGAAACAGAACTCTACTGCCCCACCACCTCAGCAATGTGTGCTTGTTCTTTCAAAGCACATCGCTCAACTGCTGCTCAAGCAGAAGGCTGCTAGAGCACTATACCCTAAGACAGAAACAGAACTCTACTGCCCCACCACCTCAGCAATGTGTGCTTGTTCTTTCAAAGCACATCGCTCAACTGCTGCTCAAGCAGAAGGCTGCTAGAGCACTATACCCTAAGACAGAAACAGAACTCTACTGCCCCACCACCTCAGCAATGTGTGCTTGTTCTTTCAAAGCACATCGCTCAACTGCTGCTCAAGCAGAAGGCTGCTAGAGCACTATACCCTAAGACAGAAACAGAACTCTACTGCCCCACCACCTCAGCAATGTGTGCTTGTTCTTTCAAAGCACATCGCTCAACTGCTGCTCAAGCAGAAGGCTGCTAGAGCACTATACCCTAAGACAGAAACAGAACTCTACTGCCCCACCACCTCAGCAATGTGTGCTTGTTCTTTCAAAGCACATCGCTCAACTGCTGCTCAAGCAGAAGGCTACTAGAGCACTATACCCTAAGACAGAAACAGAACTCTACTGCCCCACCACCTCAGCAATGTGTGCTTGTTCTTTCAAAGCACATCGCTCAACTGCTGCTCAAGCAGAAGGCTGCTAGAGCACTATACCCTAAGACAGAAACAGAACTCTACTGCCCCACCACCTCAGCAATGTGTGCTTGTTCTTTCAAAGCACATCGCTCAACTGCTGCTCAAGCAGAAGGCTGCTAGAGCACTATACCCTAAGACAGAAACAGAACTCTACTGCCCCACCACCTCAGCAATGTGTGCTTGTTCTTTCAAAGCACATCGCTCAACTGCTGCTCAAGCAGAAGGCTTCTAGAGCACTATACCCTAAGACAGAAACAGAACTCTACTGCCCCACCACCTCAGCAATGTGTGCTTGTTCTTTCAAAGCACATCGCTCAACTGCTGCTCAAGCAGAAGGCTGCTAGAGCACTATACCCTAAGACAGAAACAGAACTCTACTGCCCCACCACCTCAGCAATGTGTGCTTGTTCTTTCAAAGCACATCGCTCAACTGCTGCTCAAGCAGAAGGCTGCTAGAGCACTATACCCTAAGACAGAAACAGAACTCTACTGCCCCACCACCTCAGCAATGTGTGCTTGTTCTTTCAAAGCACATCGCTCAACTGCTGCTCAAGCAGAAGGCTGCTAGAGCACTATACCCTAAGACAGAAACAGAACTCTACTGCCCCACCACCTCAGCAATGTGTGCTTGTTCTTTCAAAGCACATCGCTCAACTGCTGCTCAAGCAGAAGGCTGCTAGAGCACTATACCCTAAGACAGAAACAGAACTCTACTGCCCCACCACCTCAGCAATGTGTGCTTGTTCTTTAAAAGCACATCGCTCAACTGCTGCTCAAGCAGAAGGCTGCTAGAGCCCTATACTCTAAGACAGAAACAGAACTCTACTGCCCCACCACCTCAGCAATGTGTGCTTGTTCTTTCAAAGCGCATCGCTCAACATACCCTAAGACAGAAACAGAACTCTACTGCCCCACCACCTCAGCAATGTGTGCTTGTTCTTTCAAAGCACATCGCTCAACTGTCGCTACGCGATAGCTAGAGCTACACATCGTATCCAGTGCAGAACATAGTCGCAAGCGTAGCTTAGAACAGCTAGGCGCAACGTATGCGTCATGCACGTATATCCGGCGGCTGGCGCCAGCCAGGCGCGTCGTGTCTGCTTTTTCGTGCGCGCCGCAGCGGCTCTGTTGGCCTGTGGTACGTGTGGGTAAACCGAATAAGAAGGCAACGCGCCAGCAGCAGCAAAGTGGCGAAGCGAGCAGGATTCGAACCTACGCGGGCAGAGCCCATTGGATTTCCAGCTCAGGCAGCCGGAACTGTGGTCGTTGCGGCGCGGCCGTTGGCGCAGTCGTAGTCGGAGACGCAGTCGGCGCCGTTCCGCCGCTCGCGGCGGCGCCTCCCGACGGCGAAGAAAGCGACGTCAGGTCACGGACGTGGCGGTCGATCTCGAGCTGGACAGTGTCGATGAGCGCCAGCTTCTCGAGAGCGGTGTCCATGATGACGACAAAGTCCGTCCGCTGGACGAACGCGTCGTAGATCTCGTCTTCCGCCGCGCGGGCTTCGGAGTCGGCTTGAAGAGCAATGAAGTCGCTCCAGGCCGAATTGCGCTGCTCGAGACTGGAGACGGCGCCAGCGATCCGAGTGCGCTCGTAGGTGAAGTTGTGCTGGAGTTGATGCAGTCGGCCAGGTGACCACAGGGATGCTGCTGCAGAGCTTGTAGGTCTTCTTCGCTGAGAGTGCAGCGTTTCAGTGTGTCGATTCCTGTTTCCTGTGTCGTCCTACCGCAAGGGACTATGGAGTGCACGCTCAACCGCGCGCTACGTCTGTCTACAGCAGTCGTTGGCCAGACGATCTGCCTGATGCTGCAATTTGAGGGGGGAGAGCCTGCCGGAACCATAACTCTTGAGATCAAGTCTGTGTCGCTCAGCTGCCAGAGACAAAGCGAATATTTTACAAGGTCGTTTAGAATGATGCGATATGCTGTCAAGCGCTGCCTAGGCACTGGCACTTGTTCAAGCGAGCTCAAGTGTGTACTGACAAAAGAGAATGAACCACTTGACGAATTCAGTGAAGGACTCATCAACCAGCCAGGGCACACACACTGTCGCATTTCCCCTGGCGGATGGGGCTGTGGCTGCATCCTCTTCATGGACGGCTGCACCTTCTACAGAACGTATGCAGTGACGAAGTCAGAGACCGTGTATGAAGTATTCTCTTGCCCAAAATGGACTTACAACGTTGAGTTGCTGGTTCGCAAGCAAGAAGCGCACAACAGTAGCACTGAATCCACACTAACGCTGCTGCCAGGCATACCAGTAGAGTTTTCTCAAGTGCAAATTGCCCTGGTCTCCATCACACAACCGCCAATTCCCACTCTGAACAGCAGGTTCCTGTCAGACGGACTGCGAGTTGCGCTGGTTGAAGCGTCTGCGCCTGGCTTGCCGCGGAAAGGGACCATTGGCAGCATTCAGTGCCCCAACGCGCACGAAGCTGAGAAGTTCAACTGCTTCATACCGAGAGACCTGTGCAGCTGCCAACTCGAAGGAAGCTGCGGTGAATCGATCATTTGCGACTGTCAAGACGGCGTTCTGGAGCCTCTCTTCGATGACCAGGAACGTCTCTTACCCATGAGTACCTTTGGATTGACGCTACTGCCAGTAAACAACAGCGTCCAAGCGGAACTAGATCAAACCACCGCAGTAGAACTCCAAGTCTCACTCAGCGACTACAAGTTGACAGCGTACAACGACAAGAGCACTTGCGAATTAACGCTCATTGAGCTGACAGGATGTTACAACTGCCTGTCCGGTGCACAGTTCAACTACAGCTGCGAAACAGACTTTGGGACCGCAGTCGGACACGTCAACTGCAAGACAACGCGCTTCAGCGTACAGTGCGCTCCAACAAACGAGCCAAGGACAACCAGAATCGTCTTGACCAAACCAAGCATCAACGAAGAGTGCACGCTGATGTGTCCAGGCGGTTCAAGTTCCTTCAGCATACATGGACAACTGGCTTACGTCGACACTCCAGGGCCTTTGTTCAACACGAGCACCTCCGTCAGCGACTCAGCGGCCCCTGCAGGCAGCGCGAGAGAGAGCTGGCTGAGCACATCGCTCAAGCATCTGCAACGCTGGTGGAGCCAAGCGAATGAGGCTCTCTCGGCGATCGGCGACTGGCTGACGCAGGGCTGGCTGCGCGGCGCTCTCATCGCGCTCATTGTGGTCGCTCTCACGATCGCGTGCATCTTCATAACGATCGCTGTCCTCCCTCATGTACTGCCCCTGCTCGTCCGTTGCATCACGCTCTCCATGTGGCGTCGATGCAAGCGCAAGGCCAACTAGAACACCAATTCGGGCGGGAGTGTCGCTACGCGATAGTTAGAGCTACACATCGTATCCAGTGCAGAACATAGTCGCAAGCGTAGCTTAGAACAGCTAGGCGCAACGTATGCGTCATGCACGTATATCCGGCGGCTGGCGCCAGCCAGGCGCGTCGTGTCTGCTTTTTCGTGCGCGCCGCAGCGGCTCTGTTGGCCTGTGGTACGTGTGGGGTAAACCGAATAAGAAGGCAACGCGCCAGCAGCAGCAAAGTGGCGAAGCGAGCAGGATTCGAACCTACGCGGGCAGAGCCCATTGGATTTCCAGCTCAGGCAGCCGGAACTGTGGTCGTTGCGGCGCGGCCGTTGGCGCAGTCGTAGTCGGAGACGCAGTCGGCGCCGTTCCGCCGCTCGCGGCGGCGCCTCCCGACGGCGAAGAAAGCGACGTCAGGTCACGGACGTGGCGGTCGATCTCGAGCTGGACAGTGTCGATGAGCGCCAGCTTCTCGAGAGCGGTGTCCATGATGACGACAAAGTCCGTCCGCTGGACGAACGCGTCGTAGATCTCGTCTTCCGCCGCGCGGGCTTCGGAGTCGGCTTGAAGAGCAATGAAGTCGCTCCAGGCCGAATTGCGCTGCTCGAGACTGGAGACGGCGCCAGCGATCCGAGTGCGCTCGTAGGTGAAGTTGTGCTGGAGTTGATGCAGTCGGCCAGGTGACCACAGGGATGCTGCTGCAGAGCTTGTAGGTCTTCTTCGCTGAGAGTGCAGCGTTTCAGTGTGTCGATTCCTGTTTCCTGTGTCGTCCTACCGCAAGGGACTATGGAGTGCACGCTCAACCGCGCGCTACGTCTGTCTACAGCAGTCGTTGGCCAGACGATCTGCCTGATGCTGCAATTTGAGGGGGGAGCCTGCCGGAACCATAACTCTTGAGATCAAGTCTGTGTCGCTCAGCTGCCAGAGACAAAGCGAATATTTTACAAGGTCGTTTAGAATGATGCGATATGCTGTCAAGCGCTGCCTAGGCACTGGCACTTGTTCAAGCGAGCTCAAGTGTGTACTGACAAAAGAGAATGAACCACTTGACGAATTTAGTGAAGGACTCATCAACCAGCCAGGGCACACACACTGTCGCATTTCCCCTGGCGGATGGGGCTGTGGCTGCATCCTCTTCATGGACGGCTGCACCTTCTACAGAACGTATGCAGTGACGAAGTCAGAGACCGTGTATGAAGTATTCTCTTGCCCAAAATGGACTTACAACGTTGAGTTGCTGGTTCGCAAGCAAGAAGCGCACAACAGTAGCACTGAATCCACACTAACGCTGCTGCCAGGCATACCAGTAGAGTTTTCTCAAGTGCAAATTGCCCTGGTCTCCATCACACAACCGCCAATTCCCACTCTGAACAGCAGGTTCCTGTCAGACGGACTGCGAGTTGCGCTGGTTGAAGCGTCTGCGCCTGGCTTGCCGCGGAAAGGGACCATTGGCAGCATTCAGTGCCCCAACGCGCACGAAGCTGAGAAGTTCAACTGCTTCATACCGAGAGACCTGTGCAGCTGCCAACTCGAAGGAAGCTGCGGTGAATCGATCATTTGCGACTGTCAAGACGGCGTTCTGGAGCCTCTCTTCGATGACCAGGAACGTCTCTTACCCATGAGTACCTTTGGATTGACGCTACTGCCAGTAAACAACAGCGTCCAAGCGGAACTAGATCAAACCACCGCAGTAGAACTCCAAGTCTCACTCAGCGACTACAAGTTGACAGCGTACAACGACAAGAGCACTTGCGAATTAACGCTCATTGAGCTGACAGGATGTTACAACTGCCTGTCCGGTGCACAGTTCAACTACAGCTGCGAAACAGACTTTGGGACCGCAGTCGGACACGTCAACTGCAAGACAACGCGCTTCAGCGTACAGTGCGCTCCAACAAACGAGCCAAGGACAACCAGAATCGTCTTGACCAAACCAAGCATCAACGAAGAGTGCACGCTGATGTGTCCAGGCGGTTCAAGTTCCTTCAGCATACATGGACAACTGGCTTACGTCGACACTCCAAGGCCTTTGTTCAACACGAGCACCTCCGTCAGCGACTCAGCGGCCCCTGCAGGCAGCGCGAGAGAGAGCTGGCTGAGCACATCGCTCAAGCATCTGCAACGCTGGTGGAGCCAAGCGAATGAGGCTCTCTCGGCGATCGGCGACTGGCTGACGCAGGGCTGGCTGCGCGGCGCTCTCATCGCGCTCATTGTGGTCGCTCTCACGATCGCGTGCATCTTCATAACGATCGCTGTCCTCCCCCATGTACTGCCCCTGCTCGTCCGTTGCATCACGCTCTCCATGTGGCGTCGATGCAAGCGCAAGGCCAACTAGAACACCAATTCGGGCGGGAGTGTCGCTACGCGATAGCTAGAGCTACACATCGTATCCAGTGCAGAACATAGTCGCAAGCGTAGCTTAGAACAGCTAGGCGCAACGTATGCGTCATGCACGTATATCCGGCGGCTGGCGCCAGCCAGGCGCGTCGTGTCTGCTTTTTCGTGCGCGCCGCAGCGGCTCTGTTGGCCTGTGGTACGTGTGGGTAAACCGAATAAGAAGGCAACGCGCCAGCAGCAGCAAATCAACTGCTGCTCAAGCAGAAGGCTGCTAGAGCACTATACCCTAAGACAGAAACAGAACTCTACTGCCCCACCACCTCAGCAATGTGTGCTTGTTCTTTCAAAGCACATCGCTCAACTGCTGCTCAAGCAGACGGCTGCTAGAGCACTCTACCCTAAGACAGAAACAGAACTCTCCTGCCCCACCCCTCAGCAATGTGGCTTGTTCTTTCAAAGCACATCGCTCAACTGCTGCTCAAGCAGAAGGCTGCTAGAGCACTATACCCTAAGACAGAAACAGAACTCTACTGCCCCACCACCTCAGCAATGTGTGCTTGTTCTTTCAAAGCACATCGCTCAACTGCTGCTCAAGCAGAAGGCTGCTAGAGCACTATACCCTAAGACAGAAACAGAACTCTACTGCCCCACCACCTCAGCAATGTGTGCTTGTTCTTTCAAAGCACATCGCTCAACTGCTGCTCAAGCAGAAGGCTGCTAGAGCACTATACCCTAAGACAGAAACAGAACTCTACTGCCCCACCACCTCAGCAATGTGTGCTTGTTCTTTCAAAGCACATCGCTCAACTGCTGCTCAAGCAGAAGGCTGCTAGAGCACTATACCCTAAGACAGAAACAGAACTCTACTGCCCCACCACCTCAGCAATGTGTGCTTGTTCTTTCAAAGCACATCGCTCAACTGCTGCTAAAGCAGAAGGCTACTAGAGCACTATACCCTAAAGACAGAAACAGAACTCTACTGCCCCACCACCTCAGCAATGTGTGCTTGTTCTTTCAAAGCACATCGCTCAACTGCTGCTCAAGCAGAAGGCTGCTAGAGCACTATACCCTAAGACAGAAACAGAACTCTACTGCC
>JASAMY010001481.1:0-20205 GCA_030248085.1 Paralinhomoeus sp. GSCO2_6 | reverse complement strand
TTGATCTACTTACAACTCCAGTGGTTGTCCGTCTGTGTCTGTCTGCGTCCGGGCTGCAGGTATCTAACAGCTTGACGGATCCGGACGGGCGATGGCTCGTTCGACTCGGCCTCGCTACGGCATGCGCCAGGAAGCTATTCGTTTTGGCGACAAATATCGATAATACCGATAAATAGCTAAAATGCAATTCTGGGACAAAGTGATTGGTGTGACTAATGTTTCTCCCGCAGGGAACGCGTCTTTTCGAAAACGATCAGTTTTTCGGTTCTCTCAAACAGCTCGACGGATCTGGATGGGCGATGGCTCTGATCGACTCGGCCTCGCACAGCATTTCCATATATCTGCTGGTTTCAACGATAAATACCGATAAATGGTGAAAGTGACAAAAAGAAGCGAAAACGCGTGTTTCTAAGATCTAAAGGGGTAAATAGTAAGCCTAAAGGGGCAAGAAGGAAACAAATGGTACTGTAATGGAAACAAGCGATCCTAAAAGGAAACTAAACAAAATCGACAGCAATATCGCATGCGCATGAGATGTGGCTCGTTTGACCCTCCATTGCCAGCACTTTTCTCAGATGTGAATGGCACTTGCTGACAGTTGGCACAAAGTTGCTAAAAACGCTTTGCAAAAGTGCAAAACACTGCAAGGACGCGTCAACAAGGACGCCCTGACAAGACAATCAGAAACGACCCGATTTGGCACGCCCACTAGTGCAGGACTGATGGACGAGCATGGCAGCCGACTCAGGCGGATCTAAGGCCAAACAGCCAGCGCGTTCATCACGCGGAGCAGGCGGCACGTCGAACAGTCACAAGGACGCCCTGACGACAGCCAGAAAAGTGGACCAATTCGGCACGCCCGTCAGCTCAGGATCGATGGACGCATGGCGGCTGACTCAGGTGAATCTTCACGGCCCGTTGGCGCGCACGACGCACGCCCTTGTCATCTCGCTGAACAGGCAGACTGGATGGAACACTGAACAGCTAACACGATCGATGGGCGGACTGGACGGCACGCTGAACAGCTTGCACTCCACAGGCGGACTGGATAGCACACTGAACAGCTAGTGTGCTCGTCAAGGGGACGAGTCGAACCACTGAACAGCTAGAGCACTTGTCACACAGACCAGTCAGCATGCCAAACAGGCAGCGTGCTCGTCACTAAGATGAGTCGACCCACTAAACAACTAGAGTGATCGACAGGTGGACTGGATGGCACGCTGAACAGCTAGCGCTCTCGACAGATGGACTGGCGTGGATGGCACGCCAAGCAGCTGAGCACCGATGGACCCGCATGCTTGACAAGCAGACAAGCAGGTGGACTGGATGACACGCTGAACAGCTACCGCGCTTGTCGCGTGTACCAGTCAGCATGCCAAACATGTAGCGCTCGTCACGGGGACGAGCCGAACCACTGAACAGCTAGTGCGCTTGTCACACGGACCAGTCAACCCACTGAACAGCTAGCACGCTTGTCACATGGACCAGTCAGCACGCCAAAACAGGTAGCGCGGTCATCACAGGAATGAGTCAACACACTGAACAGGGCTAGCGTGCTCAACAGGTGGACTGGATAGGGCGGGAGGGGGGGGGGGTGGCCGAAGGCCGCTACGGGCGTCTAGTAATGTTAAATGCTATGGTTACTGTCTTCGACGTAGGATTGCGTGCACTAGTCGTGCACAACACATGCACGCATTGAAAATGAAATTTAAAAAGAAAAATCAAACCCGGAATAAATAAAGCATCGCCCTCGAGTAATGTGGCGCAATATTTTGTCGCCTTTGAAAATAGCGGAAAATTGTCTAAGTCCACGTTTTCCATATTAGAAATCAAGGACTTGTCGCCTAGAGTAACAAACTTTTTTGTCGAAATTTTCTGTTTTTGTTCCTGAAAAAGGTTGAAATTAGGCAAAGAATGCGACCTTTTAAATAAAGAAATTGGGCGTCGCTCGGTGCAAACAGCGTCGCCTGTTTTCGACCAGAAATTTGAATTAGGATATTGTCCAACACCTAAGCAAAAATCCTCCATTACACGCACGCACGCACACACACACACACAAAAGTGACTGACATCATAGTGTGTCCACATGTGCACATCCGCAGACGAAATACGTAAGATTGAGGAAAATATCCTCGACGAATCGATAAAGCTCGGAACCGTCAAATCGGTGGAAATTTCCGGAAAATCAACGGATATATCGACAGCGCGTATTCTCGGTTCTTCGGACACCGCGCGAAAATAGTATTTCTCCGACTAAAACACGAACATATTCGTTTGTATTTTTTCTCAATGAAAGAAATACTCCCCCCCCGCCACCCCAACACTAATAGGGGGCTTACGGTAAAAAAAAAATGAAACGTGCATACGTCGCAAACAAAATACTCTGCGTTGCTGCTGCTCTGACAACGGCGCAACAAATCCACCATTTTTATCGTCCTAAAATAAAATATGATAAATGTATTAAATCTTACACTATTAAAATTTAACACAGGAAATACAACAAAACAGAACTGAACCTGTACTCAAAATTCTTCTTTAGAAAATCCATCCGTCCATCTGTAGAGACGTGACACACAACCGATTTGTCGCCAATTTTCTCCATCAAATATTGGGTCTTTTTCCACTGGTCAATACAAGGCCCAAAATTCTGACCCCTCATTACAAAAGGCCTGGCTTCTTTCATCTGAAACCCATGGATCGAAATCGGATAGGTCAATACAAACAACGTTAAATCACATCTGTTATCCGAACACCAGCGAAATCTGCGCCTTGCATACAATGACCACATTCGCAGAACCGTCTTACTTCATGAATATACACAAATACAGTAAACACTCTAATTAGCATCGGGGGTTGTAAGGTACACCTGTAACTGGAGGGTGGAGGTTTACCCCCCCCCCCACTCTTTTTCCAACACCCACCCTCCCCCCCCCCCAGAATTTTCCCAAGGGATTTTCAGCCTGTCTAGAGCGATAAAACTGAGTAAATGTTGGTGTATTTCAGTGCGCCTTCAGTATTAGATGACCATAAAACAGCTAAATAACACTGTTTAGACCCTATTTATACCCATTTTTGACCAAAAAGTACCAGTACAACTCAAAGAATGGCCAGCTACCCCCTCTACTTTTTGCTCCACCCCCCCCCCCCCGGAAGTCGGCCATTTCCCCCCCCCCCCCCCCACCCAAATCTTCCAGACCCGGTTACAGGTATGCTGTAAAGGGGGAGGGGGGGACTAATTATGGGAGAGGCCTACAACTTGGAAAGGCGATTGGGGGGCTTTCTGTCGTCGACCGCACGTATCCTCCAAAGAACGCCCAGGGTAGAGGGTGCGTTGAAAAAATAAAGGTCCGGCCTTTATTGGGGGATTTACGGTACACACACACATACTCAAACGGCCCTTAGGCGGTGGCTCATTGAGGAACTGGGGAAGGGGCTAGCAAACACAAAGGGACCCAGGGAGAAGGGCTAATTGTATAAAGGCGGGGGGGAGTAATTATGAGGGGAGGCCAATGAGGGGGTTTACGGTACGCTCCAATAGACTATTTTCTATGGTGCAATTACTAGCTCACCTTACGTTCAACTTCAACAAAATCGGTTGCAACTTCAAGTTCCACCATCCTTTCCTTCATAAGACAACTAACTTCCTTTGATATGCCGACCTAGTACAGGGTAGACTGAAGGTGTCAGCTACTTTGCAAGTTCTTTTGGCGTTTTGTTGTAGTAAACATATAATAGAATCGCAACATGCATACAGCTATCGCAGTATTTGTTGCATCAAAATTTACTCTTGTGAATCCAAAACTTCAAACACACGTGAACGGTGGGACCGAAATACTGCGCTCACTCAAAGGGGCGACACATCACAGCATAACGCGAACACAAAAAGCGACTCAACGTGCCCCCATTTTAAAGTCCCGCTTTTCGCATATGCGCTACCATAGCTGCAGCCAGGTTTGTATCTGGGGGGGGGGTAGAGCAAGTGGGGGGGGGTGTGCTAGGTAGCTGTGCGAGGGTCAACAGTTAGGGGGGGGAGAGGAAAAATCGGCATTTATTAGCCAACCTTCCAAATACACTTCTTTTTGCACCACAGAAGGTTGAATTTGGGGCTTTGGGGGGTCAAATCTCGGGAGGAGGTTGGGAGAGGGTACCCCCCCCCCCACACGCCCAGTACAGGTATGTAGGTGCGCCAGTACTACTACATGCGTATAGCATACGCGCGCGTGAGTGTGACTCTTGAAGTAGAACGCAATTGACACTGGCGGATCCAGAAAAAAATTTCGGAGAAGGGAGGGATTCTGCAGAAGGTAGGATCCTGTTGAACTTTTTGGATGTTGGGCCATTTTGGCAGAGGCTTGGGCACATAATCGGTCCATTTTTGACGATTAACGTATATGAATGGCGCCGCAGGCGGAAATTTTGCTGTTTTTGACCACCTAAAAGCAATATTATGCTGAAAACTGGCGCACTAGGCGCGTTTCTTCTCCCCACCGCCCGTCCCCTTTCCCCCCGTTTCCCCCTAGATTTCCGATTTCGGGAGGGGGGAATACTTTCCCCTTTCCCCCATCGCTGGATCCGCCACTGGCAATTGAACTGTTTTGTACCGCTTCTAATAAAGCCCAGCCCGCCAAAATTCAGCCTAAATGAAAAACGGATAAAATTCTCCCACAATTTTGCACTGGGCTTTAATAGGAGGAGTACAGTAACCAAACGCAGCCCTCTCTTTCTTCACACGGCATAGACGTAAAGCGCGAATCGCAGAATTGATGGCTAGAAATTCGAATTTTTCTTTAGATTTGAATTTGCGTCATACAGGCACCATTCCTTTGATGGGGCCGGTTTTCCGCTGCTGAAAAGCGCATTTTCACTCTGCATAAAATTCATTGAAACGACAATAGTATGCACAGCAATTACTAAAACTGGTACTGCGAAAGTAACCACTTCATGTCAGGCTGGACAAACAGAAGTATGCGACGAAAAACAGTGATTACGGACACACACACACACACACACACACACACACACACACATTTTATCGGTCAAATTTGCATATTCACAATTACGTAGCGACAGCAATCTCCTCTATTGGTATACGGTACCTGGTCCAGTTCTTGTTTGACCCTCTCCTCGTGCTCGCGCACGTCGGCCATGGTCAGACCGAGCCAGCTGTCGAGCCAGCACACCGTCTCCCGATGGAACTTCGTAAACGCGCGAGGGTACACCTGAAGATTTCAAGTGGAAAATTTGGCATTTTCAATTGCGTTTAATGTCTATCGAAAAGTGGGCACGAAACGGTGCGAATGGTAGATTACAGGGGACTTGGTCGTTGTTGGAGTTTAG
This sequence comes from Paralinhomoeus sp. GSCO2_6, assembly GCA_030248085.1. Lineage (NCBI taxonomy): Eukaryota > Metazoa > Nematoda > Chromadorea > Monhysterida > Linhomoeidae > Paralinhomoeus > Paralinhomoeus sp. GSCO2_6. The sequence continues at coordinate 14,868 of JASAMY010001481.1, read as the reverse complement.
GGCAACACTAGGAGGCCGTCAATGGCCCATATAGCATACCCATATCCATGACGCCTTCCCGTCAAGAGCCGCAGAATTAGCCAAAGACATTCGGAAAAACGCCATCTGGCAGCTAGGGCAGGGACGGCACGAGAAAATCCATGGAAAGGTAAGTCCTCGATTATAGGGGACACTCAAGCAAACTAGAAAGGGAAAAGGGTGACGTATGGAACAAAACAATGCACAAAGAAAGAAGCACAAGCAATGCACAAAGAAAGACGACGAGATAATTGCGCAAAAATGTTTCAACCTCTAAAGATCTAAGTGCACGCACACTGGACTTGCACACTCAAACGTGCTGCGCCCACAGAATAGCAAATCAAACCAGTTTGCCCACTCCCACGCACCTTCTGCGCCAATCTCTCCACTTGCGTCTGCAGGCCGAACCACTCGAACTCGACCGAAACCAGTTTGTAGCAGCACATCACAGGCTCGGCGTTGGCCTGCCAGCCAGGGGGCTTCAAGGGAAACCGGTCTGGAGCCTTCATGGAGGTGACCTTGGTGGGGTCCGTGCTGGGGTCCATGTCCTGAAAGTCACTTTCTGGTGGGGAGGGGGGGGGGGGGGTGAATGGACATTCGAGAGGGGTAAGGGCATAGGTGTAACTGGGTAGGGTGTAGGTAGGGGTCACACCCCCAAGCTTCGGTCAATCCTGCACAAAAAGTAGGACCACCCCCCCCCCAGCTTTAGTCAATCCCGCACTGACTGCAGGTTACCCCTACGGCTGAATTGTTTCTGATACCACCCCAAGGTATTTTTCAGGCCTGTGAGCAGCATTTATTGTCCAAATGTCAACAATTTCGCCTGCGGCGCTGTTTCTTCAGCATACACTAAGCATTTTCTAGGTCATTATTGAGGCTGGAAAAAGAGAAATGGTATCAAATTTGGCCGTACAGGTCCCCCATCGACTTTTGAAAAATCCGAGATTCACCCCCCCCCCCCCACCGTCGATGGCCAGTTCAACCAAACATACCTGTAACTGGGGGTGGAAGAGTGGGGGGGAGTAAAAGGCCAAATTCTGGGGGGGGGGGTGTTTGGAGCAAAAAGTGGAGGGGGTAGCCGGTTATTTTTTTAGTTATACTGGTACTTTTTGGTCAAAAATGGGTATAAATAGGGTCTAAACAGTGTTATTTAGCTGTTTTATGGTCATATAACACTGAAAAGCACTGAAATACACCAACATTTACTCACTTTTATCGTCTTAGACTGAGTGAAAATCCCTTGGGAAAATTCTGGGGGGTTGGGGGGGGGAGGTTAAAAATTCTGCGGGGCCCCCAACCGCCCCCCCCCCCAGTTAAAGGGAGGCCCCCCAACCCCGGGGGCGAGAATGGACGGGTCGCAGATGTCCAAGAGAACCACCTCTCTCTGTCTCAGCTTCTCCGCCGACAGTTGCAGCGCCTGTGAGGGGCTGTTGTTGGATTTGGGGCGACGCTAGGAGGCCGCCAATGGCCCATGTGCCATACCCATCCCGCAAATTATCCGGGATGGCGATGGCCAGGTTGGGCTTGCTCCGGCAAAAAAGCGGGACGGTCATAAGAGCCTCTCCCCCCCCCCCTGAGCCCATACATGCAACCGGGTTTTTGAAGTGGGGGGGGGGGAGGGTCGGCGACCATTCTGGGGGGGCACGCAGATTTGAAGAGGGAGGGGGTGCCAGAGGGTAAAAAAGTATACCTAAATAGTGTCTAAATAGACACTTTTTAGTGAAAATAGGTTAAAAGAGGCTAGAAATAGCGTTATTTAGCTGTTTTAGGGTCAAAAAACGCTGAACAAGACGAAAAATACACTACTTTTTACAGTTGTAGACAAGTTGAAAAACTTTGGAAAAATTCTGGGGGGAGGGGTTGGGGTGGGGGGGGGAGGGGTTGGGGTGGGGGGCCTGGAGAGGGGCACCTTTTGACCTGGGCAACCCCCCCAGTTACATGTATGCCTGAGCCCACCTGTGATCACTGATCAGATATGTGTAACCCTTGGATCAAACACAGGCAAATACAAAGGCAATTGAACATTTTCTCACGTTTTTGGGGGTGCCCCTGTCAGGCAGACTCATAGATTCGATGGTAATACAGAATTTCTCCTTCATATAGCCTGGGATTCTAAAGTGAAGATATATTAAACAAATATTCAGATTTGTATATTGATTGACATACCGTAATCACAGTTTTGGCGTACGGGAAGGCATTCCACGCTTCCTCCTTAAATTGTAGCGAACCTAGAATATTGACAACTTTCACATTTCTAAAACAATTTTATTTATTCAACGAAAACTACCTTCGGACAAATCTTTCTGACCACCCATGGGACTTTCCTAAAGCAAAAAAATAGAATTCTGCACTTGCAAGGACGAAGGGTATTCGATATTATATTTAAATACAATATACTTAATATACAATATATTTAAATAATACAAACTATAGTGTACAAGTGCAGTCCTCCCTAAATAAAACAGTCAACTCCAAAAAACAGAAATTAAATTAAAACAAATTAAAAATAAAACGCACGATTCCAGATGATAGATTTTGTGCGTGTATTGGCCTGAAGAGTACTGACCGTTCAGGGAGGGGTAATTGTCGTACGGCTCATTTTTAATAATCTCCACGCCTAAATTAAGCTTTTCTATTACCAAAATTCAATCAACGCAAACGTATCGGAACGATTTTGCTGTTGATTAATAGATTTTCAAACGTGTGAAACGTACTGATTCACACTTTCTGGAGGAACACAGCAACATAACACACAACAGCTCAAACATAAGATATCGGACATAAGAAAAGAAATTGCCAATGCTAAATGTCACAAAATAGCTGAAAAATTAGGTGATCTTTCTTTACTTCAAACCTTCTCCGCCCCCCTGCGTTGCTACTGGATTGTTCGCGTTCGCGTGTGTCTTATTGATCATTGGAGGTTGAAACATTTGTGTGCAATATTCTCGTCGTTTCATCACTCGATACTCTGGTCAGCAGGCGTTGTCCGACCTTTCGATTTCCGTGTTTTTGTTTCGTTTGTTTTCTTCTTTTTTGGTTTTTGGTACACTGTTCATTTGTGCATCCTTTTCTTCCTTCCCATACGTCACTCTTTTCCCTTTGCTTTTGAGCGTCTTTTTTTAGGTCTCTACCAATCGCGCATTTTCTACCATTCCATTTTTATTCGACAAAATTTAAATGCAATTGAAATTGCCAAATTTGCCACTGAGAAGTGTTTTTTTTAATTTATTTTCAGCAGTACCCTCGCGTCTTCACGAAGTTCCATCGGGAGACCGTGTGCTGGCTCGACAGCTGGCTCGGTCTGACCATGGCCGACGTGCGCGAGCACGAGGAGAGGGTCAAACAAGAACTGGACCAGGTACCGTATACCAATGGAGGAGATTACTGTCGCTACGTAATTGTGAATATGCAAATTTGACCGATAAAATGTGTGTGTGTGTGTGTGTGCGTGTGTGTGTGTGTGTGTGTGTGTCCGCCTGCTATTACAAGTTTTTCGGCGGCTAATTCTGTGAGTCTATGAATGTTTCAGCCTGACGTGAAATAGTTGCTTTCGCAGTAGCAGTTTCAGTTCCTGATTGCGCACTTTCGATCGTTTCAATTTTTTAAGTGACAATGCGCGTGTTTCAGCAGCGGAAAACCGGCCCCATCAAAGGAATGGTGCCTGTATGACGCAAATTCAAATTTGAAGGAAAAATTCGAATTTCTAGCCGTCAATTCTGCGATTCGCGCTTTACGTCTATGCCGTGTGATGAAACAGAGGGCTGCGTTTGGTTACTGTACTCCTCCTATGAAAGCCCAGTGCAAGCTTAAGAGGTCGAATTTAATTAAATTGTGAGAGAAATTTATCCCTTTTTTATTTAGGCTGAATTTGGCGGGCTGAGCTTTTACTAGAAGCGGTACAAAACAGTTCAATTGCGTTCTACTTAAAAGTCACACTCACGCGCACATATGGTATACTTGTGTTGTGGTAGTGTCGCACCTACATACCTGTAACTGGGCGGAGAGGGAGGTACCCTCTCCCACCTCACTCCTGAGATTTGACTCCCAAAGCCAACGCTCAACCTTCTGTGATGCAAAAAGAAGTGTATTTGGAAACTGGCCAAGAAATGCCGGCTTTTTCCTCCCCCCAATTGTTCAGCCTCGCACAGCTACATATACCCCCCCCCACTGGCTGGACCCCCCCCCCCCCCCACCCTGATGCCAAATGCAGGTATATGGTAGCGCATGTGCGAAAATCGGAACTTTAAAATAGAGGTCTGTTGAGTCGCTTTTTTTTTTGGCGGTATTGCGTGTGATTTGCCGCCCGTCTGAGAGCAGTATTTAGGTTCTACCGTTGACGTGCGTTTGGAGTTTTGGATTCACAAGAGTAAATTTTGATGCAACAAATGCTGCGATGCCTGCATGTTGCGATTCTTTTGCAACTTTACATCGAAACGAAAAAAAAAAACTTGCAAAGCAGCTGACACCTTCAGTCTACCCTGTACAAAGTCGGCTACCAAAGGAAGTTGTTTGATGAAGGAAAGGATGGTTGAGTGGTTTGAGTTTGAGAGCCTTTTCCAAGTTTTAGGCCTCTCCAATAATTGGTCCCCCCAACAGCCACGATGCTAATGGTTTGTTCCCCGAAACAGCCAGTGGCCAAACAGCCACTGCCAAAACAGCCAAGTGTCGAAACAGCCAGCGTCTAAACAGCCAGTAGCAAAATAGCCAAGGGGCGAAAGAGCCAGTGGCGATTCAGCTGGATAAAGTTTAAGGTGTGGAATAAAACTTAACAGGCAGCCTTTGGGAGATCAGGCAGCATAGAGAGTGTAATGATCGCCGACCAATAGATAGGCCTCAGTTCCCATCCTGTTCGTTGGAGTCCTGTTAAGACGCGATGTCTGTAATAATCGAGCTTTTGAAGAAGGTGGCGGGCGGCCACAGGTCGAATGCTTGCATGCCTGATTCTTATGGACATCGCACCTTAACCAAAGAGAGCGGCCCACACCTGCACATGGAAGACAAAAGCATGGCAGATTCTGAAGAACGGCCAGCCGGGCAATGAGATCCTAGCAGAGTCGGGATCGCTGACATCCTTCCATAGTCGCGCACATGCAGTGTCAAACGCACCTGACAGTGCTCCGTCAACTGCTGCAGTTCGTTCAGTTTGTCGTGAACTGTCGCCTCGGATATGGACGCATGAGCGGCCGCCACCGAGTGCCTCGATGAGCCAGCGCTGCCAGTGCTCAGCTTCCAGCACTTTTGCGAGTATGTCTCCCGGCTACACGCAGTGCAGGCCGACTGCAGCTACGAGAACTTCGGACCAGACATGGACTTGGCCTTACCTTCGCTCACAGGCCGACTGACCACGATGCCGCACTTTGGCTTTTTTGCTACTGGCTGTTTAGATGCTGGCTGTTTCAACACTTGGCTGTTTCGCCACCTGGCTCTTTTGCCACTGGCTGTTTTGCCACTTGGCTGTTTTATCACTGGCTGTTTCGCCACTGGCTGTTTCGGGAACATGCCATGCTAATTAGAGGGCTTACTGTACTTGTGTATATTTATGAAGTAAGACGGTTCTGTGAATATGGTAATTGTATGTATGCAAGATGGTTGTATGGTTTGCGGCTTGGATCCGCTGCTGGCGATGCGTGGCCGGTATCGACATGTCTTATAGTCTGTGTCAAATGCTCGTGAACTGGAGGTTTTTTGGGAAAATATCGAAGGTGCTTGAGAATTAATTAAGAAGATACTATATAGATGGATAGCCCAGCTGGAGCTCCGATTTATTCTGGTCCTTATTTGCAATTCGGAAACTACCCATCCCACAATTGCAACTGACACCAAAAAATCACCTTTTTACTGGAAGGACCTAGCTTGTTGAAAATTGCAGGATCGATAGGTACCAACAGGGCCATCTTTCACTCCAAAAATGGTTCAATTCGAATCGTGAGATTTTGAGATATCGCCAAAACAAAATTTCAGAAAACGTTAAAAATGGCCAAAATCGCGATTTTCCAAAAATCTAGGGGCACCTTGTTAATATCTCGAGAACCGTATGCTGGATCGAAATGAAATGTTTTGCTCGCATATAGTCCAGACCAAGACCTTTCCAATGATATGCAAATTTTTGCTCTGACTCCTTTTGTGGCGCTATTATGGTGCAATTTCCATTTTTCGCGGCGATGCTCACTAAATTCGATGCCATTCGGGTGTGCTTTGGTGGAATGGTCTGAAATTTGGCCACCATGTGCCCACAGCCGCCACGCACAAAGTACATTTTCAATTTTTTGATTGGACTTTCTCATCTAGAGAGAAGGCTGAGAAACTGTCAGAGTCAACAAGCTCAAATTTTTGGGTTTTTTTGCTGTCTGTTTGACGTATTATAAGTCACCGGAGAATGGGTGTAATGTAGTCAAATTTGACATGCGTTTGGGCGGTTGCGTCCGTTACACATCCCCCAACTTTCATTCGTATCCATAAGAGGAGCACAGAGTTATGGTGCAAGGATTAGTGACACTGCAAATAGTGCATTCCTATAGTCTTTCTGTCTGTGCGATTTTGTCATGTTGACTCATTACAGCTCTTTTCTCTATCTTTGAGTGCACGCACGAGCAACTATGGCACTATTTGCAACTCATTGGCTAATGGCTTGAATCTGGTGCTAGTAGAATGAGTCAACTCAAAAGTCAAAAATTTGAGCTTGTTGACTCTGACAGTTTCTCAGCCTTCTCTCTAGATGAGAAAGTCCAATCAAAAAATTGAAAATGTACTTTTTGCTTGGCGGCTTTGGGCACATGGTGGCCAAATTTCAGACCATTCCACCAAAGCACACCCGAATGGCATCGAATTTAGTGAGCATCGCCGCGAAAAATGGAAATTGCACCGTAATAGCGCCACAAAAGGAGTCAGAGCAAAAATTTGCATATCATTGGAAAGGTCTTGGTCTGGACTATATGCGAGCAAAACATTTCATTTCGATCCAGCATACGGTTCTCGAGATATTAACAAGGTGCCCCTAGATTTTTGGAAAATCGCGATTATGGCCATTTTTAACGTTTTCTGAAATTTTGTTTTGGCGATATCTCAAAATCTCACGATTCGAATTGAACCATTTTTGGAGTGAAAGATGGCCCTGTCGGTACCTATCGATCCTGCAATTTTCAACAAGCTAGGTCCTTCCAGTAAAAAGGTGATTTTTTGGTGTCAGTTGCAATTGTGGGATGGGTAGTTTCCGAATTGCAAATAAGGACCAGAATAAATCGGAGCTCCAGCTGGGCTATCCATCTATATAGTATGTTCTTAATTAATTCTCAAGCACCTTCAATATTTTCCCGAAAAACCTCCAGTTCACGAGCATTTGACACAGACTTTAGTTCAATGTCTTCTATGACGAACCCCATCACTGGCAAAAATCGACGACACCGTTTTGACAGGAGCATTCGACAGTCTTCGAGCGCTCGCCCCAATGTCAAGGGTTATCAGGGCCTTTCGCAACATGAGTGCCGTCGACGGATCCGCCGAAGGGGCGGAGGCCACTCTCTCATTCAGATGTTCCCTTGGATTTTGGCTTATGTTCAGTTGTCGACGAAGATACATCAGCTGGCCGGTGCTGTCGAAGCTGCAGATGGCGCGGTCGACGGCTTCTGGCCGGCAGCAGAGTCCGTCTGGCGGACCCACGTGTGGTACAGCGTGCCGAGGGTGGAGGCAGTGCACGTTCCACAATTGCGGTGGAAAGTGGGGCAGGCGCTGATCGGTCGATCGCAGCTCTGCCGGTTGAGCTTGCCAATATAGAGCTTCTCAATCAGGCACCATCGAGAGGAGATGCATCTGAGCAGCAGTGACGATTTGCCCCTGGCGGTTGTAGATGAGCATGCTACTCGTTCACGCGCGTCATGTGCTGGCTCAAAAAGCTTCCCTACTGGTGCGCACATTCCAGTGTGCTTTGTCAGCCCTATGTCTAAACGTTTCGTTCCATTGACACAAACAGGTCCGTTGGGGCAGCTGTTGCTGCGCCCTGCACTAACAACGCCCTGGAGGCTACGAATCGCGTCATCAAGGCCGAGAGCACTGTTCGCGCGCGCGCGCGTGCCAGTCCAACAATTCTTGCGGCTTGCAGAAGAACTAGACGCGGCCGCGATCGACCGTCATAAGCAGGCGTTCGACGAGACCTGCTCCGGGCCAACCTTTGACGAGTACAGGACCAGCCGGCTGCATGGTCTCTACTCGGTGATGCTGAATCCGCCAGACTGGGAAATCGCCATGTGCGCCCTGTCGTCTACCTACATGCGCGAGTACAACTGCAAGCAGTTGCTGCGAGTGCCATGGATGCGTCGTCCACCTGCAGGCGAAAAAGAGGCAACCGAATGCAGCGTAGTGTGTGTGCATGTGTGTTTTTTGTTCAGACAGAAATTGTGCAGACAGATGCAGCGGAACTGTTGTACATGTTCCAGACAAACGCGCGTGGAAGAAAAATTCTAACTAGGCAATAATATGCGCCCCATACACATTCATGTGCTGTGGAATACATTTTTGAATGCGGCGCAAAATATGCGCTACCTACCCCATAAAGCGTGACTCCACTTGATATCAAGTGGTGCCGTGACTCCCTCCGTGACTCCCAAAAAATTTCTCGTTTGCTAGTGTTATTTTTTTTCTTAGCAAATGAAAAGTTTTGGTTAGTAAACAGTTCAAAAACTAGCAAATCATGGTCGGAGAGTATGCTAGGAAATCGCTTTGCTAGCAATGGTAAGGCCAGAGCGAACTGCGAAATGGGCTCCAGTTGCTAGTAACTCAAAAAGTTTATAAACGGTTTTTGCAAAGAAAATGAACATTTGCTAGCAAACCAAATTTTCGTATTGTGGCTAAAGATTTTGCACTGCCATATACCTGCACATTTACTAGCTGTGCTTCTATATCTCAGTGGTGGCAACAATACAAACTTGTTAATCCTTGCCCTCTCTACTAGTTTTGGTTTGGCGATTTTAATATGCCAAATGTGTCATTCTATCCATTACCCTAGCGCTAGCCAGGTTTGAGTCTCTGTTCTAAGTTAGGTAGGTTTTGCGGCCATTTGCTAGGTTAGGGCAGAAGTTAGTAAGTGATTCAATGGTGATAGCGCAAGTGATGCATACATCGATGTTGCCATGTCCGGTATGTGTGCCTTACTTCATTTACTTTGCAAACTGTAAAATTCGTGCTTGGTTTCTTTGAAACAATTGGACAGTGCAACAAACCATTGTTTTGCTAGTGAAGAACAGCATGCAACAACACCTAACAAGTGTGAGGATGACACATAACAATCACGTTGCAAGGGTGACTATGTAATAGTTAGCTGGACGTTTTATACCCTGTCATTAGTGAGATGGAAAAGAGAAAGACATCACTGACTAATAGGTTTGCATTTTTCTGAAATTCAATTGTTTCCAAGAAACCAAGCACGAATTTTATGGTTTACAAAGTAAATGAAGTAAGGGACACATACTGGACATGGCAACATTGATGTGCGCATCACTTACAGCGTCAACAAGGATCAGGGCTATCACCATTGAATCACTTATGGTAACTTGTGCCATAACCTAGCAAATGGCCACAAAACCTACCTAACTTAGAACAGAGACTCAAACCTGGCTAGCGCTAGGTTAATGGATAGAATGACACATTTGGCAAATTAAAATTGCCAAACCAAAACTAGTAGAGAGGGCAAGGATTAACAAGTTTGTATTGTGGCCACCACTAAGATATAGAAGCACAGCTAGTAAATGTGCAGGTATATGGCAGTGCAAAATCTTTAGCCACAATACAAAAATTTGGTTTGCTAGCAAACGTTCATTTTCTTTGCAAAAACCGTTTATAAACTTTTTAAGTTACTAGCAACTGGAGCCCATTTCACAGTTCGCTCTGGCCTTACCATTGCTAGCAAAGCGATTTCCTAGCATACTCTCCGACCATGATTTGCTAGTTTTTGAACCATTTACTAACCAAAACTTTTCATTTGCTAAGAAAAAAAATAACACTAGCAAACGAGAAATTTTTTGGGAGTCACGGAGGGAGTCACGGCCCAAAAGGGAGTCATGCTTTATGGGCTACACATTTATCTGCGGAGCGTGCATATTCATGCGGTGTATTGCATTTTTATGTGCTGCGCATACATATGCGGTGCGTGCATTTTAATTTATACATATTCATCTGCGGTCAACAACAACAATTTTACCGTTACCTTACCTATCGCTGCTTCCGATCCCTGTCACGATGCTCCTCCGAGAGTAGTGCGTTTTTTTATCAACATTTGATATCAAAACAATTTGCCGTATTACTTTATATTTGTATTGTTTTTTTTAGTCGAATCGTCATGCCGATTTCGCTAGAAGAATATCAGGTTGGGATGCTGTGGTCTTTCGCAGAGGCTAGCAAGGCCGAGACGGGCGGCGGAGAAGGTTTGAAGTAAAGAAAGATCACCTAATTTTTCAGCTATTTTGTGACATTTAGCATTGGCAATTTCTTTTCTTATGTCCGATATCTTATGTTTGAGCTGTTGTGTGTTATGTTGCTGTGTTCCTCCAGAAAAGTGTGAATCAGTACGTTTCACACGTTTGAAAATCTATTAATCAACAGCAAAATCGTTCCGATACGTTTGCGTTGATTGAATTTTGGTAATAGAAAAGCTTAATTTAGGCGTGGAGATTATTAAAAATGAGCCGTACGACAATTACCCTCTCCTGAACGGTCAGTACTCTTCAGGCCAATACACGCACAAAATCTATCATCTGGAATCGTGCGTTTTATTTTTAATTTGTTTTAATTTAATTTCTGTTTTTTGGAGTTGACTGTTTTATTTAGGGAGGACTGCACTTGTACACTATAGTTTGTATTATTTAAATATATTGTATATTAAGTATATTGTATTTAAATATAATATCGAATACTCTTCGTCCTTGCAAGTGCAGAATTCTATTTTTTGCTTTAGGAAAGTCCCATGGGTGGTCAGAAAGATTTGTCCCAAAGGTAGTTTTCGTTGAATAAATAAATTGTTTTAGAAATGTGAAAGTTGTCAATATTCTAGGTTCGCTACAATTTAAGGAGGAAGCGTGGAATGCCTTCCCGTACGCCAAAACTGTGATTACGGTATGTCAATCAATATACAAATCTGAATATTTGTTTAATATATCTTCACTTTAGAATCCAGGCTATATGAAGGAGAAATTCTGTATTACCATCGAATCTATGAGTCTGCCTGACAGGGGCACCTCTGAAAACGTGAGAAAATGTTCAATTGCCTTTGTATTTGCCTGTGTTTGATCCAAGGGTTACACATATCTGATCAGTGATCACAGGTGGGCTCAGGCATACATGTAACTGGGGGGGTTGCCCAGGTCAAAAGGTGCCCCTCTCCAGGCCCCCCACCCCAACCCCTCCCCCCCCCACCCCAACCCCTCCCCCCCCAGAATTTTTCCAAAGTTTTTCAACTTGTCTACAACTGTAAAAAGTAGTGTATTTTTCGTCTTGTTCAGCGTTTTTTGACCCTAAAACAGCTAAATAACGCTATTTCTAGCCTCTTTTAACCTATTTTTACGAAAAAGTGTCTATTTAGACACTATTTAGGTATACTTTTTTACCCTCTGGCACCCCCTCCCCTCTTCAAATCTGCGTGCCCCCCCAGAATGGTCGCCGACCCTCCCCCCCCCCACTTCAAAAACCCGGTTGCATGTATGGGCTCAGGGGGGGGGGGGAGAGGCTCTTATAACCGTCCCGCTTTTTCGCCGGAGCAAGCCCAACCTGGCCATCGCCATCCCGGATAATTTGCGGGATGGGTATGGCACATGGGCCATTGGCGGCCTCCTAGCGTCGCCCCAAATCCAACAACAGCCCCTCACAGGCGCTGCAACTGTCGGCGGAGAAGCTGTGACAGAGAGAGGTGGTTCACTTGGACATCTGCGACCCGTCCAGACTCGCACCCGCGGTTGGTGGGCATACCTGTAACTGGGGGGGGGGGGGGGCGGTTGGGGGCCCCGCAGAATTTTTAACCTCCCCCCCCCCCAACCCCCCAGAATTTTCCCAAGGGATTTTCACTCAGTCTAAGACGATAAAAGTGAGTAAATGTTGGTGTATTTCAGTGCTTTTCAGTGTTATATGACCATAAAACAGCTAAATAACACTGTTTAGACCCTATTTATACCCATTTTTGACCAAAAAGTACCAGTATAACTCAAAAAATGGCTGGCTACTCCCCCACTTTTTGCTCCAGACACCCCCCCCCCAGAATTTGGCCAGTTTCTCCCCCCCACTCTTCCCGACCCAGTTTCATGTATGTTAGGTTTAACGGGCCATGGTAGGTGGGGGGGGGGGGTGAATCTCGGATTTTTCAAAAGTCGATGGGGGACCTGTACGGCCAAATTTGATACCATTTCTCTTTTTCCAGCCTCAATAATGACCTAGAAAATGCTTAGTGTATGCTGAAGAAACAGCGCCGCAGGCGAAATTGTTGACATTTGGACAATAAATGCTGCTCACAGGCCTGAAAAATACCGTGGGTGGTATCAGAAACAATTCAGCCGTAGGGGTAACCTGCAGTCAGTGCGGGATTGACTAAAGCTGGGGGGGGGGGGTGGTCCTACTTTTTTGTGCAGGATTGACCGAAGCTTGGGGGTGTGACCCCTACCTACACCCTACCCAGTTACACCTATGCCCTTACCCCTCTCGACTGTCCATTCACCCCCCCCCCCTCCCCACCAGAAAGTGACTTTCAGGACATGGACCCCAGCACGGACCCCACCAAGGTCACCTCCATGAAGGCTTCAGACCGGTTTCCCTTGAAGCCCCCTGGCTGGCAGGCCAACGCCGAGCCTGTGATGTGCTGCTACAAACTGGTTTCGGTCGAGTTCGAGTGGTTCGGCCTGCAGACGCAAGTGGAGAGATTGGCGCAGAAGGTGCGTGGGAGTGGGCAAACTGGTTTGATTTGCTATTCTGTGGGCGCAGCACGTTTGAGTGTGCAAGTCCAGTGTGCGTGCACTTAGATCTTTAGAGGTTGAAACATTTTTGCGCAATTATCTCGTCGTCTTTCTTTGTGCATTGCTTGTGCTTCTTTGTGCATTGTTTTGTTCCATACGTCACCCTTTTCCCCCTTTCTAGTTTTGTTGAGTGTCCCCTATAATCGAGGACTTACCTTTCCATGGATTTTCTCGTGCCGTCCCCTGCCTCTAGCTGCCAGATGGCGTTTTTCCGAATGTCTTTGGCTAATTCTGCGGCTCTTGACGGGAAGGCGTCATGGATATGGGTATGCTATATGGGCCATTGACGGCCTCCTAGTGTTGCCCTAAACTCCAACAACGACCAAGTCCCCTGTAATCTACCATTGGCACCGTTTCGTGCCCACTTTTCGATAGACATTAAATGCAATTGAAAATGCCAAATTTTCCACTTGAAATCTTCAGGTGTACCCTCGCGCGTTTACGAAGTTCCATCGGGAGACGGTGTGCTGGCTCGACAGCTGGCTCGGTCTGACCATGGCCGACGTGCGCGAGCACGAGGAGAGGGTCAAACAAGAACTGGACCAGGTACCGTATACCAATAGAGGAGATCGCCGTCGCTACGTAATTGTGAATATGCAAATTTGACCGATAAAAAATGTGTGTGTGTGTGTGTGTGTGTGTGTGTGTGTGTGTGTCCGTAATCACTGTTTTTCGTCGCATACTTCTGTTTGTCCAGCCCTACATGAAGTGGTTACTTTCGCAGTACCAGTTTTAGTAATTGCTGTGCATACTATTGTCGTTTCAATGAATTTTATGCACAGTGAAAATGCGCTTTTCAGCAGCGGAAAACCGGCCCCATCAAAGGAATGGTGCCTGTATGACGCAAATTAAAATCTAAAGAAAAAATAAGAATTTCGAGCCATCAATTCTGCGATTCGCGCTTTACGTCTTTGCCGTGTGAAGAAAGAGAGGGCTGCGTTTGGTTACTGTACTCCTCCTATTAAAGCCCAGTGCAAAATTGTGGGAGAATTTTATCCGTTTTTCATTTAGGCTGAATTTTGGCGGGCTGGGCTTTATTAGAAGCGGTACAAAACAGTTCAATTGCCAGTGGCGGATCCAGCGATGGGGGAAAGGGGAAAGAATTCCCCCCTCCCGAAATCGGAAATCTAGGGGGAAACGGGGGAAAAGGGGACGGGTGGTGGGGAGAAGAAACGCGCCTAGTGCGCCAGTTTTCAGCATAATATTGCTTTTAGGTGGTCAAAAACAGCAAAATTTCTGCCTGCGGCGCCATTCATATACGTTAATCGTCAAAAATGGACCGAGTCTCATGTGCCCAAGCCTCTGCCAAAATGGCCCAACATCCAAAAAGTTCAACAGGATCCTACCTTCTGCAGAATCCCTCCCTTCTCTGAAATTTTTTTCTGTATCCGCCAGTGTCAATTGCGTTCTACTTCAAGAGTCACACTCATGTGTGCGTATGCTATACGCATGTAGTAGTACTGGCGCACCTACATACCTGTACTGGGCGTGTGGGGGGGCCCGTGTACCCTCTTCCCAACCTCCTCCCGAGATTTGACCCCCGAAAGCCCCAAATTCAACCTTCTGTGTTACAAAAAAATGTGTATTTGGAAGGTTGGCTAATAAATGCCGATTTTTCCTCTCCCCCCCTAACTGTTGACCCTCGCACAGCTACCTAGCACACCCCCCCCCCCCCCCCACTTGCTCTACCCCCCCCCCCAGATACAAACCTGGCTGCAGCTATGGTAGCGCATATGCGAAAAGCGGGATTCTACCGCGGGGGGATGTCTCGAGTTGCTTTTTGTGTTCGTGTTATGCTGTGATGTGTCGCCCCTTTGAGTGAGCGCAGTATTTCGGTCTCACCGTTCATGTGTGTTTGAAGTTTTGG